>JAEUYN010000447.1:0-64558 GCA_018257835.1 Euura lappo | reverse complement strand
TACTCTCTAAATTTGAATCAGTGAAAATTTCACTAATTGAATCAGTGACTTGGCATTTCACTGCAGAAACAGTGACTTGAACCTTTTTTCACTGGAGTATCAGTAAAGTCCATTTCAGCAGTGATTTTCCCACTGCTAAACCAGTGCATTACTTCACTGTTTCGTCAGTGACTTTTGTAACGAACGCTAGGGGCGCCGCGTACGCCGAGTCTCTAACCGCCATGGAGCTGCCTACTAACCGCTAAATCGTTCGCGTTCATATGTTGCGTGCTGATTTGGGCGTCGGTTCAACCACGTGAACTGTTCAGTAAAAATCATAACGTAAGTACACATGCGGATTTATAAAATTCTTCACAATTTGGCTTGTTAGTTGCAAATAATCAATGAATTGTGTGAATATTGCTGTTCACTGTCTTACATTGAATTCCTTATACTTTTGGTAGGTTAGGTTTTCTCACTGCGTCCAGTCTTGGCTCGCTCCGACGAGATGGGAAACGGAGAAGTTTCATCTGCGTTAGGGGTCTGTTTTTTCTTTACTTGCAATAAAGACTCGCGAAACAAAATGTGTCGAATATACCATATTGTCTTTCCGTTTCGAGAATATCTTCAACCGGATCAAATATATAAGAACCAATAATTTTCGCTGATTCAATCAGTGAAAATTTCAGCATTTGAATCAGTGATTCAAATTCACTGGATAAATTAGTGACTTTTCACTGATTTCCAGTGGTATACTTATAACTGGAGGCATCAGTGACTATTCGCTGATGATCAGTGACCATTCACTGATTCAAATTTAGAGTATTCTTTCATTTAATTCCATTTTGGATACTTTTTCGTGACATTCTCTTCGGTGTGCAGCACATCTATCCAAGGGAAGGCTGTAAAGTCGCGTACATAATGTTCAGTCTATGTGACTGATGTGCCACTAGTAAGACTGTTTCATTCATATGTACATAGCGGCTTTTTGTCACAAACGATGATTAATTAATCATTATCATTATTAACTGTTGCAGTAATATTCATTACTGTCTTGATGATATCATTGTTGATTATCCACTGCAATAATCGCCATACGATAACTATGTAACCACAGTCATTATTTCCACATAATTTTCTCCGTGATGAAAGCTCAGACAACTTGATTGGGCACCTGTTTCATCGATCGTTCTCCCACAGCAAAAACTCACAGTAGATCTCTCTAATGGCCAGACTGCGAACAACTGGTTCAAATGACAAGAACTGAACATTGATGGTGGAAATTAGTGAAGCTTGAAACAGAATTCCACGCAGAGGACGGCTGTCAGCTGTCAAGTGGTTGTGTGCGTGTATCGGACAAACTGTTATCCAGATTGAGTACACGGCTGCGGTCCTTTAACGGCACAGAGTTAAGGGTGGTTTTCTTTGGGAGTGAACGGCAGGTCCGAAACTTTAATTAATAAAGTTCAATGGTCTGCGATATTGGCGTTTCGAACGATATTGCAATCACTACTGGTTTTCGAGCGTAGGTATCGAAGCTTATAATCCTGTCAAACGATTGATGAGAAAAATAGAAAATGGTCGAAATTCTTGTTGCTCGGGTTTGAGCCTCCAAACGAGAATATATATTCTCATTTTTGGAATCGGATAATTTACGAACCGACCCGAACACCCAATCCATTATTGAGCCAAGAAATCCCTTAGAGTTTACGTCAGGAACTCCCTGCGGTGCAAAACTTACTCAACGGTCCTTTATCATCCCGAGATTCAAGAGGCGGTATTTCACGTGCAGTTTATCGGCTCCTAACAACTACAAGTTCACTGTTTCAAACATAATCTTCTACCGGCGTGTATATTAGGAATTCGCTATAGGTATACCCACCGGTAACGTATATCTGAAATAATTTCAGGTTCAGGTTCAGGTCAGGGATTTGCATGCGATGAGAAGAAAGAGTACCCAAAAGCTAGGTAGACCCTGCGGGCTTACCTGCCTGAACCAATTATGGGCTTTGAGAAATTTCTGAGGCAAGACGGAGGCGGTTAATCGGATGACACGTACCCCTAAGTCTGAGTGTGCTACCCCGATGGAAGTCCAAAAGAATTTCGAGTTCTGTCAAATGGATATGAATTATAAAATTTAGTTTTTTTTCTGCAAATCCGCCCGAATTTTTGTGTTAATTGTGTATTTTGCCAACGCTTCTTGCATTCGATACTCAATACTTATGATCAGAATATATAGGTACGATAATTTGATGGATCAGAGAATGAAGGAGATTCAATGTCCTGTAGATTTACTGAATTGAACTGTTTGAACGTACGAGAAACTACCATTGAACTTTGAATCTATAGACCTTTCAAATTACTGTACTGAATGGAAGCTCAAACTTGGAATTCACTTGTATGCATAAAATCCCTTTCAAGTGTTTCAGAAATGTACTCGTCTTGGACACTTGAATTATTACACTCATTACTCCCATTTTCCTCTAAGCATAGCGAGCTTGAAAATTTTAGAAAAAATTGCGAACGCGCCTGAATGCTGTTTTTGTTGAGCATCAAATTAGGATGAAAACCGAACCTTTTCCTGTCACAGGGGTGACGTTACCCTGGATGTAAGACTAAGTTATTAATTAGAAATTTTGTTACTCCGTAACTGATCGGAGCTCGTTAAACCAGTCAGAGGACGCTCTTGTAATTATGGCACATAGCGTCGGCAAAGTGCGTGCAATCGCAGAGATTTCGTGATACAAGGAATGGAAGCATGCAAAGTCGCGTGTCTCGCAACGTGGAGGTAGGGCCATGAACGTGAAATGGATAATTGCGAATTGATGGTCAGCGACAGAAGTTATAATTTGTTGAAATTAAACAGTTCGTGTACTCCAGGCTCTAGTCTCGATGCTCAGTTAAAGTGGCGACGAAATTATTATCCGTTCATGACGAACTTGTCAAAGTCCTATGAAGTTACGAAACTCTCTACGCACCTGAATTTTCATTTTAGCCAAAATGTATTTTCTGCAAATGAAAGAATGCTCGTAAACAAATGATGTAGGGTCTGATAAAAATGATATAATAATATTCGCATTGTCTTCCATTTTTCCCAAGGCCCTCATCGTATTTTTATCTTATCTTGACAACAACGAAGAAGAGGCTATATCCGTTTTAAGCGACGAAGATGTTCCAACTCGTGAAAAAGAGATTCAAGCACATCATTTTTTTTCTGTGATAACACGAGCGTGTAATACAGATCGCATTCGATAACAGATGAATAAGGACTCTCGGAATGAAAATGAAGCGCAGACATGAATAAAGAACTTTCTCTACCGCCAACGACTTTTAGGCAAAATGTAAGTTCTTTGATCGTCCTAAAAAGTGGTGAAATCTGGGTAAGCCTATTCTTGTTTTCCTACAGTCCTCAATTGCATGTGTGTTGCAAATTTCCTTCTACAGTCTCAAGGAAAATGTGCGTCTATTACATAATAATCCACTCCCCACACTTTCGTATCACCAACACGAACGAACTTTTTATCTTCAATGTAAAATGCAATCACCAATTTTTTCTTGAGAATACATCAGAACTATGTGAAGTTGATTTTCGGAGAAACTCCATGGCACACATAGTTCGTATTGAAAATAATTCTGGTGAAATATGTATGATTAAGTAAAAGAAAAATGTGCAAATTGTGAAAATGTGAAAAAGGCAGCGCGACTTGGTCGTGCGATTAATTACAACAGCTGTATCACGCACCCTGGGGCCGTGTTTCGACGACGAGGATTGCGTTTTCAGACCCTCGAGGCCCTTTGTGAGAGGTATAAAAGCTCGATGTAGACCGGAGGAAATGCCTTTGTCGAAGGTACAATAAACTGCATCGTTGACGACCTTTCCGTAAATTTTACCATACGGATTCTTTTTGAGTCAGGCAAAGCCAGTTGAGAGTCTAACTGAAAATGACAATCGAAATATCAAATAATCCTCCGCTGAGATGGGAAAATGAAAGTAGATTTCAACAAGACGATGAATATAATAGTATATATGTATACTCTGAACTTTTATCAAACTCCAGTATATATTTTGTAATTAATTATATTACGAGGCGCAGCTCTTCGGCACTACGAACTTTGACGATCAAACTTCTAGAGTAGGTATGAAGCAGATCATTTCTTCGGAACAAAATAAACCATCCGACGTGAAGACTGCAGGATATTATCTAGTCGACGCTGTAGAAAATTTGATGTTCCTGAGGACCCAATAAAGTTTTGTATTCAATTGAATTGAGAAAAAAACCAACTCGCGTAAACAAATTTTTGTGTTGAATTGGATCAAAAAATTGTAAAATGAATCCAAAATCAACTGAGTATAAACGCAGAATCCACATCGGTACAAACTCAACAGAATGAATACAGAATCGACACAAGATCAACAAAGAAACAACAATAATTCGACACGAATCCACAAAAAAATCAACAAAAATCGAGCACCAGAACCGGATAGGATCAAGGCGAAACATTTTTTGGATTATACAAGAAAAATAAACAAATTTTGCAATAATTAATCAGTGGAGAATAAGTCAACTGCAATCTACTAACGAATTACGCATTGTAAAAGTGTTGGGCGCCTTTTTTAACTTCCCGTTTCTCTGATTTCAGAGAAAAAAGGAAGTTATTGTGATCACCCCGAAAATGGAAATTTGAGTTTTCACTAAATCTTCACGTTTCGAGGTCCAAAGAATCACCTCCGACTATTTTCAGTTTGACGTCTGGGTGTGTGTGTGTGTGTTTTTTTGTCCGCGCGATATCTCGAGAACGCGTAGTCGGATTTCGATCAACTTGGGCTCAATCGACGGGGCTTTTCTTAACTTAGAACTGATTAGATTTTGGCTTCGATCGGATTAGTACTTTTTGAACTATTCAAATAACAAAATTCTAAAAAATGCAACAAAAATGACGATATCTTGAGACCGAATCGACGGATTTCAATGAAATTTGGTACCATATTGTTTTTGTGATCGCTGATCACGAATCTGAAGTCAGTTTTGCAAAATATTCATTTGGCGTATTCGATATGCAGCAAAAAAACTAAAAAATTTTGGATTTGGATGAAACTTGGTACTCGTAGGTTTTTTGGGTCACTGATCACGAATCTGAAGTCAGATTAGCGAAATTCAAAATGGCGAGTCCGATTTGCTGTGCAAAAATACTAAAAACATTCGAAATCTTACGGAAATTTGTACTCGAAGGTTTTTTGAACCGCTGATCAAGAATCTGAGGTCAGATTTACAAATTTCAAAATAGCTGAGAACAAAATAAATAACGGGAAGTTCGAAGGCTGGCTCATAGTCAGCCCAAATCAGCTTGTTTTTTTATTGAAGTTCGTGAATTGTTCTGTTCAAAAACAAGGTTATCCAGTTCGGTGATAACAATCGTTGCATAATAATACTGTACCTCGGTTTCCCCGTAGTCAATAACAAGGATGGAGATTGGATAGGTGTTTTACAGGAAAGTCTGGCTGGAAATGGGCGAGAGTAGAATTTACATACATGTGAAAACAGCGAGAGCGGCCAGGGGAAACCAGAGAGTGTAAAAGGAAGCGTCTGTAATCCTTTGATAAAGCTGGGGTGTACGCTTTGGATCGATCATGCAACCTCACGTAGACGAATTTAATCACAAGCGTTTGCGAAACGTTCACTGGCAAATTGGTACAGAGAAAAGAGCTGGTGTGTGGTACAGATCGATGTGATACGAATGAAAATAAAATAAATAAATAAATAAGAAAAAAAAAGCTTCACTCCTCTCTGAGCCAGAGCGAAAACTGTCATGAACCGACATTTACATTTTGCTTATGTTAGTAGAGAGGGGAAGGGGTTGTGGCTGCATCTTGGCGAGAGAAGTAATTGTAATTTGCATGAAGTAAAGCCCTTTGGGAAACAGATATTAAAAAGAGTGTTACTATGCCCAACCACGCTGCAGGGATATTCAAATTACGCGGTAAATTAATTCAGATGTATTAGTATTCCGTTCTGTTACCTTTTATATCACGGCATCGGCTCGAATAAAAGAATTCATATTCTCTTGTTAGTGTTGTACATTTTCTGCACACCTAATCTCGTTGAGAATGGAAAAATTCATTTCTCCCCAATGGAATTCCAATTTTTGAAATATAAACTCGAGGGGTACATTTTGCAGAGTCTCTGCCGTAGGATTAGACCGATGTAAAATTTCAATATCCTCTGGCAAATTCAGCTTCATCTCAGAATCGGATTGGGGGAACGCACTGCTCGAGATTTTTCGCAACTCATAAGGAACTTAATGTATATAATAATCCAGCAAAATCAATCGGCTATGAACAAAGTGGGTTGATAATATCCACGAGCTTTCTTTTCGTCTGTGTAGAGAATAACTTCAGGGCATATGAATGATGGCGAAATTTTCCATCAATAATTCAGTAAGCTTTCTGCGAGACAATACATCTTACGTTGGAATATAATCTGATAAGATATGTAACTCTCGGCATTTCCATTAGCCGCTTTCGAATATACATCTCAATGGAATGTTGATGATTGAAATAAATAAAAATAGAGATAAAGGGATGAAGCGTTTTGGTATTATATTTCGTTAGCTTACAGGTATACGTCTGGGAAGAGATTTCGTTATAGATATATTCTTCGAAGAAACGCCTGAGGTTACAGCAGCTTTTATTTTATTTTTCTTTGTTTTTGACGCGAATGATTTCCCCTGTCTCTGACGAATGACGCAGCACGCCATACCCTCTTTTTACCATCTGAACATGTGTTACGATTGTGTAATTTAGGAGGGGAGAGAAAATAAATGAAGCCGTATTTTTTATTTTGACAGAAAAGGTAAGAGCAAACGGGGAAAAATAAGGTCTGGGATCTTGGGACTGCAGGGTACGAAGACCCGCCCCTGCTCTTCTATATTCCTCGACCTACCTTGAATCACAAGGTAAGTGGTAGAATTTAAGATTTTTTTTTTTTTTCCTATTCTCATAGGTTTTTTTCATCATTTAGTTCGCTCGCGGTATACCGCGACTCGGTGCCTCGGGTATCATGTGAACTTTATTTAATTATGTGTGCAGTGCAGTCTCACCCTCGGTCTCACCACGAAGACGAGAACTGCGGGTTGATCATTAAAAGTAGGGTTTCATGGTTCAACTTGTAAGTTAGCTGTTATAACCAAAAGATTTTTTAAGATTCGCGTTGTTAGTTGGCTATCAACAATTTTGCGATTTTTTCCAAATATAAATAATACAACACGAGCTTTCAATAATGTACTGGAATCAGAAAAATGTTATTGTCCTAGAATTTTGAATGACAAAAATCATAAATTTTCATCTATATCTGTACTCTCTAAATTTGAATCAGTGAAAATTTCACTAATTGAATCAGTGACTTGGTATTTCACTGCAGAAACAGTGACTTGAACCCTTTTTCACTGGAGTATCAGTGGAGTCCGTTTCAGCAGTGATTTTACCACTGCTAAACCAGTGCATAACTTCACTGTTTCGTCAGTGACTTTTGTGACGAACGCTAGGGGCGCCGCGTACGCCGAGCCTCTAACCGCCATGGAGCTGCCTACTAACCGCCAAATCGTTCGCGTTCATATGTTGCGTGCTGATTTGGGCGTCGGTTCAACCACGTGAACTGTTCAGTAAAAATCATAACGTAAGTACACATGCGGATTTATAAAATTCTTCACAATTTGGCTTGTTAGTTGCAAATAATCAATGAATTGTGCGAATATTGCTGTTCACTGTCTTACATTGAATTCCTTATACTTTTGGTAGGTTAGGTTTTCTCACTGCGTCCAGTCTTGGCTCGCTCCGACGAGATGGGAAACGGAGAAGTTTCATCTGCGTTAGGAGTCTGTGTTTTCTTTACTTGCAATAAAGACTCGCGAAAAAAAATGTGTCGAATATACCATATTGTCTTTCCCTTTCGAGAATATCTTCAACCGGATCAAATATATATAAGAACCACTAATTTTCGCTGATTCGATCAGTGAAAATTTCACTATTTGAATCAGTGATTCAAATTCACTGGATAAATTAGTGACTTTTCACTGATTTCCAGTGGTATACTTATAACTGGAGGCATCAGTGACTATTCGCTGATGATCAGTGACTATTCACTGATTCAAATTTAGAGAGAAGTTTTAGCATATTTGTCGCGTTTTTTCCCTCCCAATACAGCCCTAGAATACCTAGCTGGGGTCTTCATATTGGTCAAGCTCCGCCCATCCTTTTGATCACACCATACTTCAGGAAAAAAGTTAGAAGAGAAAGTGTGAATACTAATTAGAAGTTCTTTTTTTTCGAAGCTTCGCCATTGGAGATAAGAAACCCGGCGGAGTCTCGTGTGATTAACGGTTATGATTACACAGCGGAAAATGCTACGAATAATTTCTTGAATAAAAAGGCAAGAAATACGGAATGATTCTGTCTAACACTATTCGAAAAAGTACTTGATCTAATTTTCCTCTTCCATTTTCATTAGCAGTTAGTTATACGAATATATAGTCCGTTAATTAGCGAGGGTTTAATGAACGTCGGCTAAATTGGTTTTCACCGATAAAATCTCGGAAGTTTGATTCAGGGCGATAATAGGAGGAAAGTGAAACTTCGAAGTCTTCTTCATTTAGAGGGACTTTGACCAAAGTTTTCGTATTTCCTCCTGACACTGGCGAGAAGATATTGTCTGATTCTCTGATCCCACGATTATCTACGACAGGCGGACACCTTCGATGAAAAACACGCATTTACCGGTGTATAACCAGATATAGGGTTGGTATGCTTTTTGCCATTCAAAATTTTCCGACTTTTCCAGGTTTTCCAGCCACTAATTAAGACTTTTCCAGATTAATTTCGAGGGTCAACACCTCGTAAGTCCCTCAACGATAACGAAATTCATAAATTTTCTTCTTTGCTAAAGTGCTCAACGTATGAAATGCTTTCAAGAAAGAGTGAATAAAAAAAATGGGCAAAATAATTTCATGACTTTTCCTTGCCATACGAGATTCCCTGGTATTTCCAGTCTACAGGCTTTAGGCTATAGGCATAAGCTTTCCAAGTGCGTACCACCCCTGATATAGGAGATACTTGTTGCTGATTTAGGACCATCGACATGTATAGATCACTCATGAAAATGAATTACGAACAGAACCCAAGAATTCGCGGTCAGCATAATAAGCTTTCATTTCATTATTTGGAACGATTTGAAGGATTCATCGTGCTTGAAGTATTCATTAGGAAACGTGGTTCAACAATATTTATAACATAACATATCAGCGGCGTGGGAGAAGCGCTCAAGCTATATAAAGAGAAGCGGCCCTATTCGGAGAGTCCCTATTCGGAGGTTTTACTCTATCCTTCTGACCTGGGGAGAGAGAGTACCGCTTTGACGCAGACCTTCTTCGATAACTGAGCATACGTGATTCCCTAAAATAATTCCCTATAGGATAACGCTGTGTATAATGATAATTCTGTGAAGAATATTGAATGAGGAAAATTCAATTGCGGCAAATATATACCCTTCCGAGTTATACCCAGTATTTCGAAGCACTGTCCTGTCAGTCGAAGAGGAAAAGGGTCTTCATGAATAAAGTTCATCTGGAGGCGAACTAGTCGGGTTCTCGTGGTCAGTACAATCTCCTATTCGACAAACCAAGGCCCAGGAAATATCCCTTATGCAAAAGGGTTGGGGGATGAAAATTTCCTCTTGGATCTCATGGACCAGAGCAGCGAGGATCGGAGATGTGTGAAAATTTAACGATAAGTCTGTTGTACACATCCACGTGTCTATACAACTGAGCGCTAATCAGATTAATCCTGTGCCGGGGCACTCGTTCTGTTCAGTTGGTTGAAAATAAATAACGACGCACCTACAACAGTAGATTCCTATATCGAAGCATGTTTCGGGGCGCCCTTCACTACTTCCAAACGGAAATCGACTGGCTGTTTGGCACTTGCCAAGATTGAAAAGCGTTCCTTCGGTCCTTTGATGAAAATTCCCGCCACTTTCGACGACGCGAGCGGAAAGTAGAAATTTCCTTTATTCAATTTAATTATGCACTTTTTCCTGCTTTGTACGGTCGAAGATCCGAATCCATACAGTGTCGCGAAACTTTTTCTAGCGAACTATAAGTTACTATTTTACGGGTGGGTTGCCGACGACGTTCGTCTCTTGGATCCTTTCACGGTC
This sequence comes from Euura lappo, assembly GCA_018257835.1. Classification (NCBI taxonomy): domain Eukaryota; kingdom Metazoa; phylum Arthropoda; class Insecta; order Hymenoptera; family Tenthredinidae; genus Euura; species Euura lappo. The sequence goes on along the minus strand of JAEUYN010000447.1, from coordinate 54,371 downwards.
CTCGATCACCTTCGGTTTCGAACTTTGGTCCAAAGCTGGTCCTTGACGAATCGAGCATCCCCCGGAGTCAGGGCGCGAGATCGCTTACACATGCAAATGCAGCTACGTTCTTTATCCCGAGATTAATGGGGGGTACACCTCACATACGTGCAGCGATTTGTTTCCGTAGTTTCCGAAGCCCTATCGAACCGGAAAGTGATAATCGCATAATTTACCGAGATTTCAACAAATTTAAAAGATGAACAACCTCCGTCAATCACCAGAAACATCGTGAACGATATTTCTCCACTTCGTCAAACTTAAGAGATGAATAATACTTCGGACAAAAGTTTGAGAACTGATCAAGCTGAGAATTTTATGTCTGTAGAATTTTTCCATCATAGTGAAGATGTCGAAGTTACAAGCCAATCAATTTTCTCTCTGACCAGTTAAAAGAACTCGAACTGGAATTGAGTGAATTATCCATGGCTGATCAAATTTCTACAAATGTCTGGGTTGAAGTGAACTCCAGAGTCGAATAGCTGTTCCAGTCGGGTTTGTCTGACGCGTACTACTGTTAGCTACTGAAGGTGAGAGGACTACGCTGTGTCTGACTTTATGACCGGTTCAGCTACTGAGATATGAGTTGTGTTGGTAGTCCAAAAACTAGAGGTGGGGATCATCCCTCCAGCCTCCAGCCTCCAGCCTCCAGCCTCCGGGGCAAAGAAAGACCCCTTTTACGACTTCTCGTAATATTCAACAGTAGTAGCACATCAGCCATATTGGTATGAAAGCTGGAAGGTGGCACGGCGTCGCGTCGCCCCGAGCTTTTTCCTTTGGGGGTGTCCCACTAATTCACGAGACATAGCGCGACGGCGAATACTTTTCTCACTGTCCCTCGCCTAGGATAGAACTTTCGCTAAACTCCAAAGTCACAGTGGTCCGAGGTGTAAGATGTATACATTTCAACAAAGTTCTACAACTCCTAGTCCAACCCAAATTGGTTCTGGTAATTCCTCAAAGTCACCGAAGTCTAGCTTATAGGCTCAAAATACGCAACGCCGAAATCGATTCATTACCGTGATCCGACAAAATCATGTTTTTGTCCGATAGAAACTTTGGTGATAATAGAGATGTTGGCATCATCCATATTTTTAGAGATACCAGAAAAAGGTAAGATCTGCACTTAGCTAACTTGAGATGAAACCTTTCTGCATCTGGATAAGAAGATATATAGACGAGTTGAAAAGTTATCTTAGCTAGATAACAAAAAACAACACGGAGTCAAGTGATTAATCTCATCATCTGAAATAAGATAAAATGCGAGTCGGTGTACGAGACTATTGCAGTCAGATAAGAGGAATGCCGACTAATTTGAGGAATCTAATTTTTATAAATATAAATAAGTTGTCCCTCGAAACAATTTCATCTCCGATAATCAAGAGCGAATAAGATTCTATCTTTTTCAAAATATAATATGCAAATGCGCCCGCCGGTCGGCGGGGGTGACACGTGAAAAGCATAAACGACAATTTCATAACGCGTTGCTCACAGCTTTAACAAGACCGAGGCTGCATAATTTATGACTGAAAATAAAGTTTATCTCTCAGACGACAAGGGAACAGCTGTGAAACGAATGAAAATTAATGACCCGGTGAATCAGGCATGCAGAAGAAGCCATTACAACAACAACTCAACATGAACTATAAAATCGCATTGTAATTTCACGTTACCCCTCACGTCTGTGAAGGAAAACCCCAATTCTGTTTTCGACAATGAGATTTTACGATTTGACATGGAATAATAATAATGATACGAATAATTCTGAATCTTGATGGATGGAGAAGATTCAATGAATTCCAATGAATTGGCACAGAGGCGCATTCAATAATTTAGGGGTTATTTGAAGGGATAATTTTATTTTCATTTTCCGCGAAAAAACTTGTGTATTACCTTTTACTAAGTAAATTCTGATGATATGAAGTAAAATTCCTTGGGTTAATTGTTGTTTACTGGGTGCAATGCTCACGGAGAACTCAAATTTAGTCAACTTTTCTCACGTTTCAAATAAATTCCTCAAAGTAAATCAGCTTACTTGGTGGTCAAATTTTTTTTCTCGTTGTGGCCTGGATTTTATGACGTCAAATGTCAATCGAGCCGAGGTCACGTAGCTGGTTGATGAAATGAATTTCGTTAAATACGTGCGTGGCAGTAGAAGTTGATTTTGAAATTACGTCAAGGGTGCGTCGCCATGAATAATAATTCAGATTCAGATTTTCTCTCACCCCTCATCTAGCATCTCTCGGATTTTTTTATCCGTGTATTACGTGACATCGACTGAAGTATTCGCCATTGAACACCCCGAGAGCATCTCTAACGCTAATGACTATTGACCGATGAATTAATTATGCATAGAGCTCGAGGGGTTTCTCGCTCGAGCAAAACCCCTCAGCCCTCTTTCCGTTCATCAAACGATGATGTTTCTCAAACATTTATATCCCACGGTACACAGTTTGTATTTATAAATAATTACGGAATCTGTTCAACGACGTAATCGCATTAGGAGAAAGAAATCCACTCGAATATAACCATTAGAAATCCTTTGATTTGTGAACACGTTGTGACACGCTAATTCCCCTCGTAAGCTTCGCTAAGCTATCCCCAGCTGCTACCCTCCATCTATTACCTCCACCTTTCTTCAGCAAGCTCTACGTGAGGGTTCGTTTGACGAAAAACGTCGAGTTTTCGTTCGGAGTGACTTTGCGGGTATAAATAATATAATTAAAGAAAACGAAACTCTCAGGATTCTACTCTCTAAATTTGAATCAGTGAATAGTCACTGATCATCAGCGAATAGTCACTGATGCCTCCAGTTATAAGTATACCACTGGAAATCAGTGAAAAGTCACTAATTTATCCAGTGAATTTGAATCACTGATTCAAATAGTGAAATTTTCACTGATCGAATCAGCGAAAATTATTGGTTCTTATATATATTTGATCCGGTTGAAGATATTCTCGAAACGGAAAGACAATATGGTATATTCGACACATTTTGTTTCGCGAGTCTTTATTGCAAGTAAAGAAAAAACAGACTCCTAACGCAGATGAAACTTCTCCGTTTCCTATCTCGTCGGAGCGAGCCAAGACTGGACGCAGTGAGAAAACCTAACCTACCAAAAGTATAAGGAATTCAATGTAAGACAGTGAACAGCAATATTCACACAATTCATTGATTATTTGCAACTAACAAGCCAAATTGTGAAGAATTTTATAAATCCGCATGTGTACTTACGTTGTGATTTTTACTGATCAGTTCACATGGTTGAACCGACGCCCAAATCAGCACGCAACATATGAACGCGAACGATTTAGTGGTTAGTAGGCAGCTCCATGGCGGTTAGAGACTCGGCGTACGCGGCGCCCCTAGCGTTCGTTACAAAAGTCACTGACGAAACAGTGAAGTAATGCACTGGTTTAGTGGGAAAATCACTGCTGAAATGGACTTCACTGATACTCCAGTGAAAAAGGGTTCAAGTCACTGTTTCTGCAGTGAAATACCAAGTCACTGATTCAATTAGTGAAATTTTCACTGATTCAAATTGAGAGAGTAGTCTATTCGTACAGAGACTGGTGAAAATTACGATAGCAGATTCGTGAATCTTCGCCTTGTCGAGTTTGAGGTGAAATCCTATATCCTTGGCTACCTGTGCTGTCACAAGGTTCGTGTACGCACATTGTGACGCACTACTTTGCGTCTTTCACAGTGCTTTACTGTCCGACCGCGCAACCGTTCCTCCTTCCTTGAGCTGTGAATTTCCGACTAAAGAATCGCTGTTGCTACTATTTAGGACCCAGCTTAAGGCATAAATCCTACCGTTAATTAACGAGGCGGGAGTTGGGCCGTTGTAATCGATGATGTCTGCTTGAATCTATTGCCTTTGGTCTGACCAATTCTGTGTATAGAACCGTATTCCGTTCTGCGCTGGATTACAGGGAAACCTACTTTCGCGAATCCAATACTTCCGGTAGGGACACGAAACTACCTCAATAAAAGTCAGGATCCCTGAGACCCCTCACGATTGGTCACCAATTTGTTAACCCCATTTATTATGCAAACTAGATTAAACATTGGCTGTGGGAATACCCGTTCGCGAATTTCAATAAAGACCTGTCGATCTATACTCACTTACTACTTGACATAGATAATAATCAACGTGCATAATTGAAGGGGTCACAGCAGAAAGTGTTCGAGCAACGAAATTAAACAATTTCAGAAAATAGTACTTTTAATGGCAATCTATTAAAAAATAAAGCTAAACTATAGCGAAAGTACTTCTGCTGTGCGGATCTCAGATGTCAATGAAAGGCAAAGAAAACCGAAAGCACTTTTCCAACGTCAAGACACTAACCTTTTCATTTTTAATTCAACCAGTTACAATGCACAACAAGTAATTTACTAAAAATGTTTTGTTGAAAATTTACTCTCGAACAGTTAAAGTCTCGGGGGTATTTACTTCAAAATGTGGTGTCCCATCAATTTCACATTTCGCAACCATTTTATAGGCATTTCATGAGTATTTCATGAGTATTTCATGGGTATTTCATGGCATTCCATAAGTATTTCATGAGATAACTGTCCCAACTATTTCACGAGTGGATACCCCCTCGGTTAAAGTACATAGACAAACGCTTTTTTTCTTTGTTGAAAGCTGAAACAATGGATTTTGTGATAAAATAGTACCTTTCCCGAAAGCAATTTTTTAATTATCAATCGTTTTAACAAATGAACGATTTTTTTCCACAGTGAACTTACAGCATCTGTAAACTCATCACAATTTTGAGTTTCAAAACATTGAAAACTCAAGTTAATATATGAGGGAGGGAATTTTCAATTTTCCAACCCTTGAATATCGCCTTGCTGTGAGAATTTGATTGAGAAATTGTGTAAGTATATACATATCGATGTTATCTCGGGACTGGTATCACGTGAAACTCGTAGGCTTAGTAATCCTGGATTACAGTTGAGTTATTCAGCTGATTCGGTGGATTTTTTATTCCGTGCTTCTCGTCTGAATCTGTGTAAACCTACGGAGACTGTCTTATCCTTTAATGCTTCCGAACCTTTTTCTGATCTGATCACAGAGCACCGAATCCTGATCGTAGCTTATAAAGAGGTCGCGAATTCGTGGACCGTTAAGGGATTCGAGCGAGGCCAAAAACTACCAGGATTTAATGACCATTCGACAATTAACCTCCTGCAAAAATCAGGCGACCGGAGAGCGAAAAAAGAAGCCCATTGAATGAAGAATGGAGTTTTGTGAATAGTAGCAGCTCCTGCAGCAACCTGCGAATTACATCTGATCTCGCATTTTATTCTATCCGAAGTTGAACGGAACTGAACTATTTTTTGCGATTTTCAAGGGAGTTCATAAAAATTCACCAAACTTTAGGCTGCAGATTTTTATCGGCACTTAATTTTAAAAGTAATTAAATAATTTATCGTATCGAGGGATAACGAAGGAAAGATAAGGATGTAACTTTGTATCCCTTTCAAATTTTCAGGCTTCGCGACAGATCGATCAACGGCACACCCCTGATTCTGACGTTAGAAGCCCCAACCTTTTTTCATTGCAGTCGAACACGAACAATTCGCAGGTATTTGTGACGATCAATTATTCAGAGGCCAAGGGTTGGGCAAGCGGAAAGGTTCCGCCTGCTGAATAAGACGCAAACAACTTTTTACTTTAGTAGACAAAACGCTGCAGTGCTGGAACTTTTATGGTGTTCTACGAAGTGCATATATCTTTCAAATGTCAATATTTTATTCGTTACGTTATAGAGCAGTAGTATAGAAGTAACGTTCGTAATTAAAAAATAATCGAGTTTTGAGTAAAAGAAAAGTTTACAAGAATTTTTCTGATTCCGTATTGCATCAGGTTTGTACGAAACAAAACACGAGATGACAGCGAAATGGGCGTCACGACTGTGTTTTGAGTTTTCGAAAAATGTACTTTATCGCATTTAGGCAGGAACCTTGTAGATGGTTGAACAGGTTGAATGTACTTTTGTTCAGTTTGGACCAACAAATTCCAGGGAAAGAACGAAAGCACTTTGCTAGCCTATTGCCTAAAGTACCGGGGTACTTCACGAGAGTTAAATGCACTGGAGTACATATTTCTTTCAAAGACCAAAGTACTCGTCGAAAAGTAAAAATTACTTTTTTGTTTTTACATTGTTACACCAAGACCTGTGGTACCTATTTATAAAAAATCAGAAGTACTCCTCAGTCTCAAGTACTTCCATTCAAAACAAGGAGTACTTTATATGTAACGTACGATTCTCGACGATATAGTAGATGAAGTACTTTTCAGTCTCGAGGAGGTTATTTCAAGTCTAAATTATTTTTTCTCGGAAATTCCTTTTCCCGATCATATAAGTCTACGAAGTACTTTTCAAGTACGTTTCTTACAAACCTAAAGTAAATTTCTTCTTTCAATATGGAGTACTCTTCTGTGTCAATATGTATGGAATGCTTTTTAGTGCAAAGTACTATTCATCCAAGAATGGAGTACCTACTTTAGTTCCCAAGTACTATTCGTTCAAATATGTGGTACTTTTCAGTATTGAGTACATTTTCCCAATTCTTTCCACCTTGGCACTTATAAAAACATGCTCTCTAAATTTGAATCAGTGAAAATTTCACTAATTGAATCAGTGACTTGGTATTTCACTGCAGAAACAGTGACTTGAACCCTTTTTCACTGGAGTATCAGTGAAGTCCATTTCAGCAGTGATTTTACCACTGCTAAACCAGTGCATTACTTCACTGTTTCGTCAGTGACTTTTGTAACGAACGCTAGGGGCGCCGCGTATGCCGAGTCTCTAACCGCCATGGAGCTGCCTACTAACCGCCAAATCGTTCGCGTTCATATGTTGCGTGCTGATTTGGGCGTCGGTTCAACCATGTGAACTGATCAGTAAAAATCACAACGTAAGTACACATGCGGATTTATAAAATTCTTCACAATTTGGCTTGTTAGTTGCAAATAATCAATGAATTGTGTGAATATTGCTGTTCACTGTCTTACATTGAATTCCTTATACTTTTGGTAGGTTAGGTTTTCTCACTGCGTCCAGTCTTGGCTCGCTCCGACGAGATGGGAGGCGGAGAAGTTACATCTGCGTTGGAAGTCTGTTTTTTCTTTACTTGCAATAAAGACTCGCGAAACAAAAATGTGTCGAATATACCATATTGTATTTCCGTTTCGAGAATATCTTCAACCGGATCAAATATCTATACTAATATATAAAGGAGTTCGTGCGTTTGTCTGTTTGTTACCGATAAACTCGAGAACCAGTGGACCGATTTACATAAAACTTGCACCAAATTGTTCCTCAGGTCTGCCCGAGTAACATAGGCTATATAAGTTATATAAAAGCAGTCCGATGATTGAAAGAATGTCGAAAATATGATAAATACGTTGCCTTTTGACATAGAGCGTACACTATGCGCTTTGAACTTCTGAGCGTCACCGCGAGGTGGCGGGCGTTCCCTAGCCTACCTTACCACCATAGCCAAACAGCCCAAGCAACGCACTGTACCGTACAGCGTTACGTAATATCTGGACAGCTCCTTACAAATACATTCACCAGATGGCTTTCGTCTCTCGCGAGATTCATTAAAAACGACGTGCAAGATGTATGCAGAGAAAAGAAATAAGTGAGTGTTCCGGAAAGAGTTAGAAAAGGTTAAAACAGCCACTGAAGGTTAGAAAAAGTTAGGCCAGCCATCCCTAGGAAAAGCGAGGCGCGAAGCGCCGAGTGCTCGAGGCGCGTAGCGCCGAGCGGGGTTGCCGCGCGAAGCGCGGAGGGGCGGAGCCCCTAGTATATGTATAAGAACCAATAATTTCGCTGATTCAATCAGTGAAAATTTCACTATTTGAATCAGTGATTCAAATTCACTGGATAAATTAGTGACTTTTCACTGATTTCCAGTGGTATACTTATAACTGGAGGCATCAGTGACTATTCGCTGATGATCAGTGACTATTCACTGATTCAAATTTAGAGAGTGTGTCAGCCCTCAATATGATTGAGAAAAATTGATAATATACGGGAAAAATACCGAATAAGATAGTCTGACAATAAGAAAACTGTTTTCCCAGCAGGCAAATGGAATCGCGCACATGGTGTATGGATTTGGAACACGATAATATTAAACTCTAATTACACGAAATTGACCGGGTCCGTAAGCCGATGCCCTCTCAGCAACGCTTGGTACGTCGGTCGTCCACTGGCACAATAGTGGTCCAACGGTAAATGTGTTTACGTAAGCTCTTCACGTATCAGAGTTGAGGCCCGCGCGACCGTGCTATACAAACGTAATTGCGTGACGGGAAGGAGATATCTACACGACGGCCAACGTTCACGATCATCGTCAAGTCCCGCGGCTACAAGACGGTAGTGGTTTCATTATATTTATTACGTTTCATTAAACAGGAACCGTTTCATCCACCCTGTCCCAAACTCAACTATATATACGTTAGGCAGAAGGACCACAGATTTTTTTTTACACTGCGTCCATGAGATGGAACCAAAAATCTCTGGACTAGTATCAAAGAGATTTAGTATTCGCAATCACGTCACCTCCAACTTTTTTCTTCTCTCTATTCACCTTTTTCACCGAGGAAGAGATACTAGCAGTTCCTGCCAGGAGCCCTGGACAAAGTTCAAATATTACACAAGCGGCTTGAATCTTTTATGCATAAGATGACTCCATTGTCAATGGCCGACAATATAATTGGAGAAGTCTTAGACGCAGACTACAGAGTAATAAAGCAGGGGTGCTCGGTTAGGTAAGGATAGCGAAGGGAGTATCCAATTTGTGTCTACTTCTTGATTTACATTCGGTGTATAAATTTAAGGCCTCGAAATTTTACCTTCATGCTGCTGCAATCAACAAATTAGTCACGTTCGTCGGGTAGAGATTAAAAAAAAAGAGAAATGAACATTGTAATTGCGGTGGTGGATTCAATTTGTTCCAAGCGAACACACACACACACACACGACGGCAATGGGTGCAAACAAGAAGAACGCGACCTTTGACTCGTGGGATTTAATAATGTTTGAGGTTCTTTTTTCCTAAATAAAGCTCCAATAGTCATGGCTTCAAACAATAATGAATGCGAATCAAAAACACGTTACGTTTTTAATCCGCTTCAGAAGCAAAACTTTCCTGATTATTCCCCAGAGTGGAGTTGCGAAATGTATCTAACAACCACTAGAATTGGGGTAGGGCTCACCGTTCACCTACCCCGATTAAATTCGAATGGAACTTCGTTACCGCGTTTAATTACTGTGACAAATCTGACTACTATAGTGTTCTGTGAAACTTGTGACACAACGTCTCGTGGTCAATTTCAAACGATCTGGAGTAATTATTGAATATTATTAAATGCGGTCTTCAATATCCTCAAAGAACAAGCGGCGAACCTGGACACCTGAAACAACAAAGCAAAATACCTGTAAACCCTGAAACGGCGGCCCTGCTTCTGACAATGAAGCCCCTCGGTCGATTTTTACTTTATTCTACAATATCGCGTCCGGCTAATGAATTATTCTCATACTCATTCAAGGTTTGATTGACCGTATGAAATAACTTGAAACTAAGAAATTGATGGAAAGATGATTTACTTGTGGGAAAAAGATCAATTTTCGTTCCTTATCTGATGACATACTATTTTTTGCAGGTCTGGTACGTATAGCTGTCTACTGGAATTCTAATTCGTGACGAATTATGCGACTCTAAAGCTCGCTTGCAAAGTTTGGTGTTTAAATTTCGTTTAGTCTCCAGAAGCAGTAGGGTCAAAGCTGTGAAGTTTGTGTCAAACTCGTTCCACCTCGCAGAGATTTCGGAATATTTTATGACAAACTTTTGGAATCCTTGTCGACTGATGGTCAGACGCTTTGTGATACCATTTCTTTTAACTATGACTAGATGGTGCAAAAAAAACGCAAACGTTTCTGAAACTTTATAGACATTTCAGTAAAAAAAATTACTCCTTGATTCTTTGTACGAAATCATCAATCGTTCCTAAATTATTCATATCGATGGAAGAGATAGGAATCAAACAGTTTTCTTCATCAACTCTAACCGAATTGTGACATAGGATTTTTTAAATCTCAAGGGAGGATCCCATACGTACTTTGATTCAAAAAGTCGATTTTTCTTATCTTCAAAAGACTACAACAAGTTTGACAAAAGTTTTAAAAAATCTCGAAATATCTAAAGATAAGAGCAAAAGGTCCATAATGGCCAATTCTTTTTTACAATCTTCATCTTTCTGTTGATTTCATTTTATCGATGCGTTTCGATGATTTTCTGAGTTTGCTGCTAGAAGAAAAGGTTGGCAGTTACGACCTTCTGCTTGTGGGTTTTCCATTGTGGTCTTGTGATTTCCGCTCTATATTTCTACTCTTACAAATGTCAGACAGTAATATGATGATGTGGGTTTTCCATTCTTGTCTTGTGATTTCTGCGCTATATTTCTACTCTTACAAATCGACGGCCGCTATTAATATTGTCTTATGTTTTCGTTTCCATTTGGAAAAGGCCTGTCTGAAAATGGCTCGGGGTAAAAGACTTAAGTCCTGTGTATAAGCATAGGACTTAAGTCTTTTACCCCGAGCCATTTTCAGATAGGTCTTTTCCAAATGGAAACGAAAACATAAGACAATATTAATAGCGGCCGTCAAAATGTCAGACAGTAATATGATGACACTTACGATCTTATGGAATTAGTTAACCGAATTATCAGGTTCAGGGGGCATATACTACCTATGCCATGACATTATCAACGTTTTTTTATCGTATTTGAAAGCTTTTCGCGTAGGCGAATATAACAAACGAAATTATACGACCTTTTGACTTTGGAAGGTCAAATTCTTTAGAAGAACCTATATAATGTCTTTTCTTTAATAATTTCATGTTTATTGGATCACTAAGTTCAAGGATCGAAGGTTTACTTCAACAAGCATTTTGAATCACGTTATGTAATTATTCAAGTCAGTTTTTCGGAAAGTCGAAACATTGCATATGCATCTTGTCTTGTTATTCGAGGATTGCAAAGCTCGTCTTCATTGCTCATGATTTTCGATTCGAAACATACATTAATTGCTGTTCAATTTTTACCGCTGGGTACTACGTTTCTTGGGGGCCAGGGGTAAAGGAATGTTAATTGAATTCCGTCTCCGAATTGTGGTTTGTGAATATTTCTGTCGATTGTGTATGAATAGAAGGGGAAAATCAGACGGCCCTCTAATCACGACTAATTATAATTAATTCATACAAAAGTCCTTTTATAAATATTCATTTCCCGGAATTGATTCTGATTGGGAAGTCCGAAAACGCAAAGCTCGAAGGTGAATCTAACGAAGCAATTTATTTATATTTTATGATATATCGCATCCCTCTGCAGTCTCCAAGCGGCAAATTAATCAGTTCGTTAAGCTCCGTGCAAATTAAAATTTTAGCCGATTCACATATCATCTATACAGACCGGGCGATTTAATCAATGATTGGAAATTTTGAACTAATGAAAGATGAAAGAGCCCCGACTATATTCACTGGATCCCCTAGATCGCAAGATGAGGATTTTATGCGTAGTACTATATTTGAGAGACTTTATACTTGAAAAAAATTCAATGTAGTGAAAATGACTATAGCAGGCTTCACAGCGGTCACTCCATCTCATTTTAGGGGAAATAGGGGAAAGTTCATGCAAAAATAAGGGGGTATTAGGGTTCTCATATTTCAATATGCATATGACAAAATGGAAAAAATTGGATGCATAAGCTTGATAAAGATCTTATTAAAAAGTGAAGATCAGTTAACTTAACTGAGTACCAACTAATAAAACATATTATAATAAAGAAATGTCCTAAATTTTAATAAGAACAACGATTTCTCTCAGGTTTTGGTCACCGATTACAAGCTCACGCAAGCACAAGCGTGCCGCGCGTGTCAAGTCAGTAAGCTAGACTCTGGCTAATGCATCTAAATTCTGATAGACGAGTAGATCCGCGAAATTTAAATACCAAACTCGAAATAACGTAACTATCTGCCAGAAATAGGGTGGTTTTAGGGGAAAATGGTCTGCCTTAGTGTACATTTAGGGGAATCCCTCAATTTTAGGGTGCTTTTAAGGGAGCAAAAAAAAATAGGGTACTTTTAGGGAAATAGGGGACCCACTGTGTAGCCTGCTATATCAAATAGAGAAATTTATTTTCCTTTTTTTTCATCTGAATTTGTTAAAACCGAGCTAATTTTCTTCATCTCGAGCTTTTTTTCCCTCGGTTACTTATTGCACGCATCGTTCAGACCGCACGAGGGAAGAACGAACGGACGCGCATTGTCCGCGCTTGCAATGTAGGTACGTGGTTCTATTTTACCGTGTTCTTTTTTAAATAGCAGCGGGTACGGGCTAATTGGATGGCGCGATTCATTAATTATGTAGCTGACATTAGTACAACCCGCCAACGTAATTAATTTATTTCAAGCTTATAGTGTGAAAAAACGTTACTTTTACGGTTGGAAACGTACGTCCGAACCCATAATGCGTTTTTCACCCTCTTTTTTTGAGATAGTGAAAATACGAGGTAAGTAATGAATTTCATGGTTTTTGATAAACAAGGTTGAAGGGTACCTTATAGGAAAATTGAACTTTGGGGAAGAAATTCTGTACAATGTCTATTGCTCTATTAAATCATCGGATATTTTAATTATATAATTGAGAATCTGATCAGTAAAAGGAAAGTAATCTTCAGTACATGGTGAACTTCAGAGGAAAAAAATGCAAATTCATTTTTTTTTTCGCATTCGTATCAAAAATTCGGAAAAATTTGTACTGACACATCGCTTTGGGGCGAATGATTTCTGTCCAAATTTCAGTGAAATCAGTTCAACGGATCGTCTGAAGTCAAGGATACATAAAATTCGCACACATATGACACTTTTAGGTACACTGCTGGAAAAAAATAACTAAAAAATGACCCAGGGCGTCCATTCTATGTGGGAATACCGGACACATCTATGAAATTTCTAGTGCAGTCATTGCTATTTGAATAGTTGATGTCAATGAATGGAATCGAGACACTAACTGACATATAAATAATAAAATAGTAAAGAATTTGTACACCTAGTGTCACCATGATTGTAACAACCTATATTGATTTAATAGACGCATTGGAAGGTCACATAATTCTATTATAAGTCAATAACCTATACATGTCAAGGAAACCGAATGTTTTATGTTACTTTCCAAGTTCGCAAATGTTCATCTTATACCGGCCCTGCTGAGGCATCCAAAGGATAAAGCCATGAGCGACGGAGTTTCCGTAAGACAGATCAGACACATCAATCTTTTGCGCACATATGAGCTGAGGTACTTGAATCTTCCAAAACACAAATTGTTCACGTTATATAGCAACAACATATCATTTGTAAACTGAATTGCCTCATTTTTCAACAAACATAACATATTCCACAAATTTGCCCTGCAGCCACCGTATCTTCGATTTCGATGAAAAATATCACACGATATTGCGGAAGGTGGCGTACGATATTCGATTTATGACGTGCGGTCCCGTGGCACCAGAATCAAAGTGGACATCAGAAACAGGAATTTTCACCATTTTTACGTATTTTCCCGATTGCCACTGAAAAGATCGTCACATTCGAGAGCGAAAAACGAGATCCTACTGAAACAAAAGTATCTGCAGAATCGTCGAAACTTTTGCACCCACGTCGAGCTCGATTATGCTCCCGAGAGATGTTGAATATTAACCTGGTGTAAAAATTATTGTCACCCTTGAGACGGGAAACGCTTTAGCCAGTTTGGTGCCCCGCAAGCTTGTGCAGCGTGTTGCAAGCCGTACATTTTTCGTATATGAATTAAGTATGAGGTGGCCTGGAATTCATGAGCGGGGGTACTTTTCTCTGGGGGAATTCTCGTATAGCCGGGAGTTAGATCCGGCTTGGCAGTTTCTGTGACGAAATTTAAATTCCGAAATGAAAAAGGTTTCTAGTGGTTCGCTTGTCCCCGAAGCAGCGCTCGACCGAAACCACACATTTAACGTGGAAAATATTAGCTCGTACTTTAATCTAGTAATTTATATTTACTGCAGGGTACAGCGATTATAATGTAATTATGTAAATTCACGGGCTGAGACAAGCGTGATAAATTATAGGGCAGAAAGATGATCAACCAACCGAAAGGCAGGTCTTGCTTTAGCTATTAAACACCACGCAGTGAGTTGTGACTAATTTTGAACGAAGTTCAACAGATGATAAGGCAATTGCCGTGCGAAGGATTGAAATATACCAGAGAATAACAGACGGATAAAGTGTTGACCAATGGTAGAGACCAAAATGACCAAATCGTAGAGTAGAATTTAAAACATTGAGCAACAATCGAACAAACTCATGGTGGCCACTGGTCGGGGAATAACCTGGAATCAGTCAGAGGAAAGTCAGGGCCTTTTTTTTTTATTTGGTCAGGAAAAATAAGTGCCGAGTGGAAAAACCAATCGTGACGTTAATCTTACGGCTTATTTAAACACGCATTGTAAACTTAATTCGCATCATAATTAAGTTTGAAGATAGATTTTTAACATGTTTTCGAATACCGACCAATTCAGAATTTCATTAACTATAATTTTATTTAAGTTTATTGGCATTACTAATCACTTAGAATTTCAGTCGTGAGAAAAATTTAAATTTTTCTCAAGAAAAGTGGAGGATTTTTTCTGACTGTTGAGAAATGTTGAAAAAAAAAATGATAAAGATATATGACTTCCTATCTTTCTTGGCGCAGACGAAAAGTAGCCACCATTATACTAATGAACAGTGCGAGAAATGCGGTGACCCAAGAAGTACCCATTACACGACCATTCAATTCCATTTCACAACCGTCCCGTTCTAAAAAATTTTGAATAATTCTGAAGGATTATCAAAGATTTTAAAGGATTCCATTCTATCCCGAACTGCATTTCATGCCATTTCGGAAGCATTCCATGAAGAATTCGTACTATTTCATATACGACTGTCTCAAGTATTTCACCCCCGCGGAACAGTGGCTCTAGACATCGAATTTCTAGAATATGATGAACGTGTTTTGATATCCATTCAATTTCGAAAAAGCATTTTTAAATTTCCAAGCGTTCCAAATGTTGAAAAGTTCACCTAATTTGACTTCATTTTGGTTCCAATCGGTTTGTTACTTCACATGTGATTTTTTGTCTGTGTAAAAGTTGAAATTACCGTCGTTCAATGGTTTTATGGTCTCTCATGTGCTTTTTGTTTGTTTTCGGATTAACAGCTTGGAGCTTGCACATCAGGCTGATACACTAGGACCGAACCGATCATTTTGTTCGTACTCTAATTAACGGCAAAGGCTCGTATCCTCGAGCATTTTCATGGTTTTACCCCGAATAGAAAAGAAAGTCTACGACCTTCTGCGTTTTACGTGCTGAAGGGTCGTAAACACGACCTGATGTCATTAGAAATACGGTATAAAGTAGAGGCAAAAGTGATCGCCAGCTTTAATTGAAAATAACAAAAATGGTCACGGAAAGTGGAAGGACTTCACATTTTATTCAGTTGCTCAGCTGCAGGCACGAAACCCGTGGAAATCGGTCAAGTAGCTCTGAGATGATTGCAATTATAGGCTACAGTATGGCCCGGGGATGATCACTAATGAGCACTGCAGGGGTGGAAATTGAATTTGAATATAATTCATGCGGTAGTAACGATCCGGTATATGTATAATAATTACGATCTGTGGAATAGAAATTACTGTAGAATCAGCGACCCCATTCTACCACGATCCTCAAGCTTCAAGACCCGCTATTCAAGTTGTAAATGACAAAAATTACCATTGAATCTTCTTCCTGTCTTCAAAGGCTTTTTTCTGTTCGACATAAATTCCACTCCTCAATATCAATTCCGAGCGATATGTTACGGGCAAACGAACGGAGCCGGCTATTTTCCGGGAGGAAAATCCTCAAGAAAAGTCAAAGAATCAGAGACGATTTCCCTCTGGTTTTTATAGAAAGGTCGAGTGTCCTTCTCCGGAATTCTGCAGGACTTAAAGATGGTCCAATGGCAGTAGGTACCAGCCCCTGAACAATGGGCGGTCCTTCAGCAAGCTCTCGAGAAATGTCACTGGTTTCTATACTATAAAGTTCAAGCATTTACGTCATGCTTCAGAGCTTTTCTATGAATTGAATTGTCCTCATAGTTCATAAGTAGGGGTTTATTTGTCGTTTGTGTATATCGTTCGATGTCATCGGAGCGTAAAGTTTAGAAAAAGGATTTGTAGACAGATGCAATACCCTAGTAGGTATCCGCGTCCTCTCTGTATGGAAAGATTCGTCGAATCCCAACGAGCAAACTGAACTGAAGCTGGATCTCAGAGTTCAGTTTATCCTGGCCGTGAAAGCCGAGGTACATACGTAGAGCAAAAACCAGAAATACCAGCTCCTATCAAAGCGACGTGTAGTATACGTGCTATTTTTCAATCGACAAAAGTACCGTGCACGATGAGACCTGGCACTTTTATTTACCCACGTCTCGTACATAGCGACGTCACGACTGGTAGGGTTGGATACCAGCCTCGCACGATACATACTATAACTATACAATGCGGGAAGAAGGAGACCCCGGAGAAGATAGCATCCAGTAGGACACATTTTTCCACTCCAATCTCGATCGGTTTTTGCGGGATGGCGAGGATTGCACGAAAATCAACGGTGGGCAAAAAATGAAAGAAAAGGGGGTAAGTACCCCGTATACGTATTGGTGCAGATGGTCGACAGACCTTCTTGGATCCGAACGGGACTTTATTTTTTCCTCCCTTTCTATGTATACGTCCACACTTTATGAAGGTATGTGCTCTCATGAAGGAATCTCATCGAGTTTCAGATTCGTAGATTGGCACCCTCGTTTCGACTGAATGTACATAGAATACCTACATTGAATGAGCCAGCCTGAAACAATCGAAAATAGCTTTGAGCCGACGAACATACTCGTACCGAGATATTTCGAGGGACCCACGGTTCTTCTTTGATCGTAATGTGTCTAATTTCGATTTTTGAAAATGTTTCATAATCAGCATGTTCAATCAAGGTCTAATGAAACTCGTCTTTCAAACGCCTTTTCTTGTGTGTAAATGAAAACCTTGTTATAGCCCGTGCAACAATTGGCACACACTATGGTCAAATGTTATTGACACGTTGGATAAGGGGTCATATATGGACTTGTATCTTATGTGTAAACTACCATAGAATTATATTATCACTATTTAATAATTAGGCATCCATTTCTGAGTAAAATATGTCTCCGTTAGATCGATATCAATGTAGCAGTCCCAGACGATGTCTGTACCCATGGACACATGCGGTAATATATGATAACATATGTTCAGATAGAAACAATTTATTGGTGTGATGAGATCATATCTGATTATACGATCATTTATCCCGACTTTGAGGACATTTGTATGGAAGAAGAGAATATGCTGGTTGTAAATATGATAAACTGCCAAAAGAAAAGTAAACTGCTCGACTTTTAGCTATTCTAGGTTATCGCTTTCGTTCGGGCGCCACAGGAAGTAAGAAGGAAGGAAATCAAGCAACCGTTGAATGATAATCGTGTATAAATCAGAGACACACGCGGGTCTTAGAGAATTTGCGGAATCAAATGTACCGATCAATGTAGCGAATATCGACGGGGAATGAAAGAGAAGGGGTGAATTTTTGTGTTCGTTCAACGTCAGGTGGCCTTAGCGTATTCATAAATTTCAGATTACCGATAAATATTTCGCCCAGTTCCTCGGTTCCAATCTGCAAGCAGTCAAAGGTTTTCCGTGATTGATGTGGCATTTGGGAAAATTCTTCACCCCCCAGTTTCACTCTCTTATCCTCGATTCCTCGCTATCAAATGGTCCCTAAAATCGAATACAGCTGTGCGCAGGGTGTAATTATGAGCTTTAAAATGATGAGGCTCTCTCACCAGCTTCTTACGTTTCCTCGTACCCAGGTACACCAGCTCCAGTCAGATAAAAACGAGCTTAAAAAAAAACCTGGAAAGCTGTTCAATAAAAGTTTAACGAACAGTACCAACCCAGAAGTTTAATGTGCCTAGCCTCAGACCGGGTCAAAACTCCGCAAGCTGTCGTACACGATTTCTACCTTATGAAGCCCAATTATCCGATTTTACTGGAAATTGGTTACATCATTCAATGAACTACGGTGAAAAGTATCGAGTGCCAATTAAAACGTTTCAATGGCTGAGCTTTATTTTCTGTCATCTGATTCGAGGATTTTGTTCACTACCTTCAAGGAGATGAAGAAAATCTGATTTAATATCGTTTGTCAGCGTGCACTTTGGTCTTAGTTGGTAACCGCCCAACTTCACACTGGACAAACACACAACCCGTTGTCATATCTCAACCCGTCATTGCCAAACCAGCATCCGCCCTTTTCTCGTAACCAGACATGTGGCTTCAGTTACGCATTGTCAAGGTACCATGGAATCCGTTTAACCCCTGTGGACCCCGACGGACAACAAGGGAGGTAAATTCACCCTATTTTCAACCTCAAAACCTAATTTTGAAGGATACAATAAAATAAATATACGTGCTTCAACTTCGATCCAAATCGTTAACTGCGGGGTTTGAAATTATACAACTTGGGCTTTATAAAAAAAAGTATTTGTGAAGTGAGGTGAAGTTTCTTTTATTCTTACTTTTTAGTACCAAAACACAAATAATTAAATTACCATGAGAAATATCTGTCTACAATTTCATTTTCGATCTCTCCCCCTGGTAAGAAAAATTGTTTTCGATAAGAAAGAATTTGGTATTTTCTAAGAATTTTATGCACAAAACGAAACAAATTCAGCGGTGACCCTTCCTCGTGGCGTGGGTTCTAGCTGTGTGCAGGGTGAGTATAAATATTGACGAAATTATTTAGCACTATTTGCTTTTTCGCAAACCCAAAAGTACAATAGACTTATAAGATTTTAGGGATAATCGAGGTACTATAGCAAAAAGTACAATAGTGAGTTCCGAAATGCAGAGTTGATATCTTCTGCTGCGATAACTCCAAAGAATGTTGGAATTTCACCTAAAGAGAATTACATTTCTTCCAAATCTGTCTATTATAATTTGCTATGGTCTGGAATACTGAAAATTACAATAGTGCTTTGGAAATAGCGAAATAAAATGTTGCACGTTTCGATCAACTAATAGCAGTCTTTCTGAACTCGAATAGCGAAAATTACAATAGTGCTTTGCAACGAGTACTTAAAATAGGATCTTACAGGGTTTGGTATTAGGGCATTGCAATCTATCTAAACCTGTATTTAAAAAGTGTAGGTGGATGCAACACGTGAATTTTTTCGTTAACCAATAATTATAGGTGAAACAACCTATGTATACCAAGCAGATGCATGTGAATTAAAACGCATTTGAGTTCGCTGCAAGTATCTTCGTTTGTCCAAGACCTCGTCGCTGTTCGTACTACTAGTCGCACGCAACGATATTTGTTTCCTTAGACCGGCGACCGCCAGACAACGTCAAAGTCGAGAATGATTCCGATCATGTGGTGACACGTAAGTGTAGCCGGCACGGTGCGAATTTAATCGCGAGATCCGAGAACCACTGCCAACCATCTATCGGCGCGCTACGGTACCACACAGCGGGTGAACGACAGCTAGGGTGTCCGCCATGCCATATTCCTATACCCGATACGTATTTTTACTGTCTCAAGTTGTGAAAATAGGGAGCGAATGCAATGGCGACCACCGGTGAGAATAGTAAAATATCATACGTGTATTGCAACTTATGGTTGTTTCGAATAGCAAGTTCCTAAATCATCTTAGCAAAACTTCTAAAGAATCACTACCATTATTTGTTTTGAAGATTCTTGGCTATAGCACGCATGTACAATTGACGATTGTCAATATAGTGTGCGAGGTGAATGTCCTCGCATACACTATTCGGTAAAGACGATGGTCTTTAAGGAGGTTCGTCAGTGCCCGCGAGAGGCGGGCGGTGAGAGGGGAAAGCCTATGCTTATACACAGGGGCTCCGGGCCAATACCACTCACAGGAATCAAAATTTCGTATTTACAAAAACCATGTACATTTGTATATGGCACGGGAAAAGTATAAATGTTATTTGATTTTACACTTTTTACGCGAAATAAATAATTGCCAAGTGGAAATAAATGTTAATAATTGAGTTTCAAACATTATATATTTCAAGTCGAACAACGGCAACAGCGCAGCCGATAGCAAGTTGGCGAGACTGCTACGTCGACTGCTATGGACTCGCAGGCCGGTTGCATGTTTACATACGGACCGGTATAGAAAGTACTTCATCCACGAATAACGCATTGATATCATGACAACTGACAGTTAATTACTAATTACAACAATGACCAAAATAATAACAAAAATTAGGAAATCAAAAGTTTCCGTTGGGATTTATTTATACGAATTTTGAATATCTTTGAATGTTCGCGCCCCAGTTCGCACGTAATATTTCTAACCCCAACGCCGCGTCATGTCGGGTTCATTGAGTGCGGTGTTTCCAAGCTTCACACGGGCCTCGCCGACTTCGAGCGAAACGTATACACTTTTACTATTATTTTCACTTATTATTTACAAACGCGCTGGTCGAATTCTTCCATCTTCCGTTATTATCTTCGTGAAGGTTCATTGCATCATTTCCATATTTTTTTGTTCAAGTCCTAAAGCGGTTTTCTACGTTATCCGGGTTATACGTATCATTTCGACCGAACTCCCGTAAGAACCCGTGTATAAGGAGCTAAATTCATCAATTATTTTCTCGTAAACGGGCTGGTCAAAAATTTTGAAATTATTTCAGCGATTGTATTACGTTCACAGGAACCCATACAAAAAATTTCAACCAATCCGTGAACTAATGCATTCACTGACGAACCTCCTTAAACCTTTAATAAACAATTCTACTGAATGTAGAGCCTTTCTGCCATGGTATAATTTCCATTTTTAAGTTTGGAGACTTAAAATTTGATGAGAAAAAATTATCAGGCAAGGTTCTTCGGGCGACTAGGTGGTCTAGTGGTGTAAGCCCCCGGATTGGCATCCAACAGACCCGGGACTCGAACCCGGGGCGCCTGATAATTTTTTCTCATCAAATTTTAAGTCTCCAAACTTAAAAATGGAAATTATACCATGGCAGAAAGGCTCTACATTCAGTAGAATTGTTTATTAAAGGTTTAAAGACCATCGTCTTTACCGAATAGTGTATCCAAACTTAAAAAAACTACCATTATTGACAATCTCCATTTTCCTATAGCAGTATAGCAATGTTTCCGAAAGTTATACAATGATTCCTGCTTCTCAAGAAATGTATTAATACATATAGAAATAGTACAATCTCCTATGATCATAAGAGTGTTTATGATTGTACCTCGATTGTCCCTAAAGTCTTATAAGTCTATTGTACTTTTGGGTATGCGGAAAACCAAATAGTGCTAAATAATTTCTTTCAGTGCAGAGTACATTCAGTACATTCAGAAACGTAACGTAGACTCTATATATCCCGCGTATACTTTATTGTTAAACAAAACGCGATGAATAAAGGATCTGAATATACGAGCAGTTTCCACAACCTATTGTTTATTGAATCTATCGACGTAACCGACCGTCGTTTAAGGTATGGTTTCACGGGATAGGAATGGATCGGATTTTACTCCAGAAATCATAAGCTGCGTTTTCGCCGATTCTTCACGTTCTGTGATATCCAAAAAATCACGCGCGTAGGTGTAGGCTAGGGCGAAGTCAGCCTGTGGGTCAAGGCCGGACACTATAAAAGCCTGAGTTACTGGCATTTCTGCATCACGGGGAGTCAGACGAAACGGTATGACACGTGGCTCCACTGAAAGTGATAGCAAATTTTGAGGGTGGGGCAAGGCCAGCTACTAACAAAAAACTGGCTCTTGAAATTTTTACACATAACGTTGAAGTGAGAAAGATGATACTGTATGTGTGGTTCCACTGGAAACGATGCAATCCGGGGGGTGAATCTGCTACCAAGAAAAAAATCGAGGTATAAATTCAGTTGCAAAAAGAACAAACATTTTTCTTCTACAGATTAGGTTTGTTTTATCAAATTACTATTAATATATGAAATGTGTGCAGAAATCGTATTCTTCTGCCGTTGCCACCCCACTTTCCCATACGAGTCTGATCGATTTCTTATCAGACGATGTCTGGAAAAGGAATGACCGGATTTGTACGAATTTGGTCCCAATCGACACGGTTTTTCTGGACTTAGTACTGATGAGATTTTGTAATCGATCGGTCAAGTAAATTTCGGGATACTCAGGGGAAAAAATTTAGAACACCGGTCTCTGAGGTGAGGTTTCCAAAATTCAAAATGGTCGATTCAGAATTGAAAAATAATCACATTTTGATGAATTTTTTTTACTTTTGGTGCGTTGGTTCTGCAGTTTGCAAAATTTGGTATCAATTTTTCTGAGATGAGATCAAGAGAACCGTGTCGAGTCTGCAGGAAAATATTTTGCTTACCTAAAGGGAGCTGAAGACTTTCGTCTGAAACAAAAAAGGAATAAATATTTTTAGTTTCACTTTATTATACAAATGAGAGGAAAAATATTCTCGATACGAAAATCTTTTTTCATATGATGAACCTACAATTTTTACGGACCGATGAAAAAGGCAACACCTTCAATCTTCATCTTCACTGTCAGACTTTCCTGTTACCAAATTTGCGTAAAACATTTAGCCTCACTTCTCAAGCTTTGAACGCGTCTCTCTGTCTTCTTAGGGTGAATGAATTTTTTAGAATTTTCATCTTATTTCCATCGCGAGGAAAATTCTGTTCGTTTTACGCGATGACACGAGGTACGAAAAATATTTCCATATACGGATAAAATTGGAGCATAAGATTCAATCCAATATCAACGCAAGTTCAAGAATGAAGTTTCCACTATTACTTCACGAACGTCATAAAACTTGCCCTGAATATTTTCTATCCGATAAACCTGCCGTTCCCAGCTTTTCCTCTACGTCTTTCCCGGTCGCCCCGTTTCGATTCGAAACTCTCTTTCCAAACTCTTTTCCTCGTTACAATTCTCTTTCCAAAGTTATACTGACGGTTTTGAAGATCAAGTCTTTCGTATAGTTACTGTCATGATCCAGGAACCGTCAAAACGTGACAGATAAAAAGGCGACGCAATTTATTCTCTGATATTTCCGCAATTACCCTCCCTCCCAATAACAATTACGAAAATCGACTGGGACAGGTCGGAGTTACGGCGATGTCTGGGTACAACGCGGGATGGGAGCGGCTCCAGAGACTTCGTGGAATAAATGATCAACTATGAATATTAATTTGAGGGCTCTACTATACCCCAGGAATCCTTACACCTGCACTCACAAACTGGGTAAAAGCACGGATTTACCGAGCTGAAGTTAGGCTTCCGACAAACTACCGAATGCCACGCTAACTCCGCCTCGTTTTACGTATATTGGGTCAATTCCGAAGCTGTGAAATTACTTGGAAGCTAAAACGTTGGGGTTTAATATGATCAAAGACACGCGATTTTTTTCCCCAGCACTTCGCTCGATTCACACTTGTAATCATTTTAAGTAATTATAGACTTGTAGCGAGCACTGAGAAAAGAGTTTTGTTGTTGTTAACAAAGTTCGTTAACAGTTAACGAATCGTATATTCGTATATAAGCAAATATACATCTAGTCATAGCTAAGAAATCATTCATTTGAGTGTGTTTCTTTGTCTCAAATAAAGATTTCTTAATAGTTAACGAATCATCAATTTCCTTAAAATTCGCGTCCAGTTATATCAGACGATCAAACACGATAATGGAATGAGGATTTCTTAATAGTTAAGAAATCTTGTATTTCTCTTCAACCCGCACCTGTTGTTTTAGCAGAACGATCATGAAGTTCAACTACTAATAGTTAATAAATTGTGCTTTTCTATATCAGTGCAGTTATCCACGAATGATGATATTTTTTTTTAGACCAATCAGGTATTGACTAAGACGTCATGTCCCAATTTTTTTTTAACGTGATAAGTGACTGTTGGATTGTCTTCACTATTTCCACCGAAAAAGATAGTGCATACCTAAAATATGCTGCACAAACTATGCCCAGGAACGGGTTCGCCTCGAGCTTCGAATGACGCGCCTCACGTCGGTGTATGTATTATGACTGGCGCGCTTTTACTCGCGAGAGTGTAGCTAGAGTATTCAGCGCCGCTCTCACCTCTAGCGGCAAGCGTACAGACTACTACGCACGAATTACATCAAATCTCCAACCCTCATGTAAGATTTGTTGAATGTTAATAAATCTGTATTTGAGGAGACATCGTGTGATATCTGTCTCAACCGAATGCTTTATTTAATGTGAATACTACGGAATTTCCACAGTAGTGGAAACAACATGTATATTTACTTCATGTTAAGATATTCTTTAACAGCTAACGAATATTTCGCGAAATTTTCAAATAAATGCGTTTATTTGGTATAAAGAAACTCTTTTCTCAGTGAGCGGTTAATCACTTCGAAAAATGGCTAAGACCAGACTTTAAAGACTTCGCAGAATTTCACAGATTTCGCGAAGCGTTCAACGATGCTAAAGACTATCAAAGATTTCAGGGCACTCCAAAATACTTCGTGACATTTTATCGGATTTTGTGAAACTTCATTGGACTTCGTGGGACTTTAATAGAACTTCAGGATTTCAAAAACGTCGGAAGATTTTAAGGAACTTCAAAATACGTCAGAAATGGATAGAAGGAATTTGAGTCCACGCGATTTGTAGGCTAGGTGCTTGTACTCAGTCACAACGACTCTTTCTATTGGTGTAATTGAATGAAGAATTGAGTTCAAGATATGAATGGAATTGGTTGGAGAATTGAGTAGGTCTAGGCAACTCATTGTTAGCTATAGAAAAAATAATCAGTGGAATATTATGAAATTTTCTGAGGCTGGCTAACGTAAGTATTTCGAATGGGTTCGAATATATGTAATGGGTAGGTCTAAGGCACATATGGCACACGTGTGCAGCCTTGCCTTACCCCAAGGGATAAAATTTGTCCCTCGAGTCTCTAAAATCAAGCGACCCTATCTATATTTTCTCGTACTATACCTGAGTGCCTTTTAGATTCTGTGCCTCGAGCGAACCACGAGCCTGAGTGCGTACAAGCATTCGGCCAATTTCAGACAAATTCCAAGCCCTGATCAATATTCACCTATACCTATATATCACTGGGCATACGTATCTGTCGTGTAGGTATATTCGCGAACGCGTAGGTATCGTTAAGTGGAAATTCCTGGGTTTGACGAGCAGGAGTAATCGAAATACAGAATTGTAATTCCGAACTTTTTTTCAACGTTTTTTCTCCCTTCCCTTCGTTACCAATCCAGGCGTTATATTCGATATACCGTTTTCCGAAGTGATTGTTTGTGGTTTGTATATTTATGGGGAGTTTTTAACTCTCCTCGGTATTCACTTTGGAAAATAATTGATGCAATTGATGATAGAATGCTTTTTTCTATCATACCTAATTGTATGTATAAATCCTTGTATTCTTCATGTACCCTCTGCAGTCTTTGTAATATTTTTGTAATGACTTTAATCCCCGTGATATTCTTGTAAAGCCTGAAATATCCGTAGCCCATTTTGAATCCCTGCAGTAAATATAATCAATGTACGCCATTTTTGCACTGTGATTAACGCCTCCAGGAGGTCACTGGTAATCACTCATCCGTCTTTTTATAATTTCTAACCATTTTTTTTTTTTCAACAATAAGTACTTTTTTCAGATGCATTTTCAAGCCACTTCACGGTGATTCTCTGAGGGGATAGTCAACATGTTACATCAAATTGTCTGAATATAGTAGGCAGAAATGTAGGAGTGGCTAAAGCGGGGCGCGTAGGCCCCGAGGTACTACGAATACAGGAATGATATTTCCCAAAAGATCTACAGAGTATCTACGGTAATTTTCAGCTTCACGCTTCGCCTCGAGGGAAATATAAAATTGAAACGTTAATGTTGATTAATACGAGTCTATATACCCTTAGTTACGGTCTCAAGTATTCGCATTCAGCTTGTGTTGAAAATAAAGAACATGTGTACGAGTGAAGAACGAGAGTCGAATAATGATAGCATGAGTAAGTACTCATATTAGGCATGAAAAAAGCAGCGGAAAAAAAATCTGAGGTTGAAAAAAAAAAATACGGACACAAGGCGCTTAGCGGGAATAATTACATCCTCATGAACCGCCTCTACTTTTCCGAGCTTCATCTCCTTTTCATACTTATTATCTCCGAGTTGGGGTTTCGGTCACTTTCAATTTTAAGCTCAGAGTTCAAGAAGGATTCTGGACTGCGAATGAAGAAGCTTCAGAACTTGATAAAAACACTTAACATCTGAACAAAAAACGCCTACAAGACGACGATATCATCTTCTAAAAGGAAAAACGAGTTTTGGAAACGGTGCAATTTTTGGGTGACTGATTGAGGAGGTACAAGACTATGTACACATCGTTATGGACCGCACGATAGACCCTTGATAATTGAATACGCCAAATTCTCGTTGCCAAGTATAATCTCTGATAACAGGTGTAAATTAATTACCGACTTACCGTAATTGCTTTAAGCGTAACAAGAAGGGCGACGAATTGTCGGAGGCGGTTGTATAATTAATCACATTGGAATAATAATTGTATCCAAGTTTTGAGTTCGCCGAGGGTGGGTACTTCGAGCATCGATTAGCCGAAATTGTAGCGGAACTTGAGTCTTCCAAGAGTGAATCGTTCATTTTGTTATCAATCGAATATTTCTCTTAAATCAAGAGATTGTCGGGAGTCCATCGATCCAAGTATCTACGAGAAGTATTGGACATGAATAGTTGTAGATTTTTTAATCAACGCAGTTTTTGCACACGTAATTTCAGATCAAAATATGAAAAATTGATGAAATTACACTGAGAAAAGAGTTTCTTGATACCAAATAAACGCATTTATTTGAAAATTTCGCGAAATATTCGTTAGCTGTTAAAGAATATCTTAACATGAAGTAAATATACATGTTGTTTCCACTACTGTGGAAATTCCGTAGTATTCACATTAAATAAAGCATTCGGTTGAGACAGATATCACACGATGTCTCCTCAAATACAGATTTATTAACATTCAACAAATCTTACATGAGGGTTGGAGATTTGATGTAATTCGTGCGTAGTAGTCTGTACGCTTGCCGCTAGAGGTGAGAGCGGCGCTGAATACTCTAGCTACACTCTCGCGAGTAAAAGCGCGCCAGTCATAATACATACACCGACGTGAGGCGCGTCATTCGAAGCTCAAGGCGAACCCGTTCCTGGGCATTGTTTGGGCAGCATATTTTAGGTATGCACTATCTTTTTCGGTGGAAATAGTGAAGACAATCCAACAGTCACTTATCACGTTAAAAAAAAATTGGGACATGACGTCTTAGTCAATACCTGATTGGTCTAAAAAAAAATCATCATTCGTGGATAACTGCACTGATAGAAAAGCACAATTTATTAACTATTAGTAGTTGAACTTCATGATCGTTCTGCTGAAACAACAGGTGCGGGTTGAAGAGAAATACAAGATTTCGTAACTATTAAGATATCCTCATTCCATTATCGTGTTTGATCGTCTGATATAACTGGACGCGAATTTTAAGGAAATTGATGATTCGTTAACTATTAAGGACGTTGCCTAGTGAGCCAGCGCGGGAGAATTCGGCTTCCCGCGCGAAAGTGGAGGGGATAACGGTTGGGACCGACTCCCGGGGCTACGACGGAGTAGGGATAGGCGCTCGGGATTGGCTGCTCTGGGCGGAAAAATCGCGATTTCTGCCTCGGCTCATACAAGTTTTCTCGCTAGTCTTATGTACGATTGTATTGATGTTGGTCTCAAATTGAAGGTAAAGGGTGCATCTATGTCGTGACGTAGCCCGATTTTCCAATAAATGTCTAGTCTTCGCTGTAGCAGGTCGCAAAATATGCCTACTTTCGACAACGTTTTTTGGAAAATTTAAAACGAAATTCCAAAATCGGCCTACGTCACGACATAGATCCTTCTTTTGTCTTCAAAATGCTTCGAAGAGAATTGCGATATCTTCAATGACATCGTAGATAAATTCAATATAGTGCGAGCCTGTATGCGCGGGGGTAGGCAACGTCCTTAAGAAATCTTTATTTGAGACAAAGAAACACACTCAAATGAATGATTTCTTAGCTATGACTAGATGTATATTTGCTTATATACAAATATACGATTCGTTAACTGTTAACGAACTTCGTTAACAACAACAAAACTCTTTTCTCAGTGTAGTAACTTTTGTGATTTTATGTGTCTCTGATTGAAATTTATTTTGGTTTCGTGGAATACCGTAGCCAAAATTGGAGAGGGATTGGATTTCACCATTAACTCAATCACAGCGGTTGTAATCTGTACCGGTTGATTTAATGGTTGACGTTTCATTTGAAAACGAAATATTGAAACATTTTTTACGCATTTTTTTTTTTTTTTTACCCAGTCGTTAATCAAATACTTTTCATTTCACTATCAACCTATATTCCAGCTAATGATTCATTGGTATACACTACTGTGTGCCCAGGCTGTGCGTCAAAATCCCTAACTACACAGCGACAACCGCGCAATGTTGATCGACTTTTTGTCACAAAACCGAGGCTTACAAGAAATATTATAAAGCAGAATACTCGCGTCATCGCTTAATGAATAATTTAGCGGTCCTAGGAGAGGAGGGCGAAATTTTTCAATTCAGCAACTGGCTGCTAATGGGTAAGATCTCTTCTTTTATGATTCAAAAAAAGCTGCTAACCAAGTTCGGAAAAATGTATGTCAAATGTAAATTATGCTACGTACCCTATTTCACCTACCATGTTCTCAACTTATGTCTTCAAGTTGAAAGAGATAGTTGAAATGGTGAAATCAATTTTCAAATGTTATGTAGGGTAGGGTGGGGCACATTGGGACGGTTTTTTTTTAGAGCCAATTTTCGACCCTCAGGACAGTTTATATTGGTCCGGTTTTGGTATGCATCCGTAGTCTTGTTCATTACCTACTAGCCTGAATTGCATACAATGGCATTTCCACTGATACAAAAATGTGGTACGCATTTTTCGAAAATGCATCTTACGGTTGTTTGTGATGTTTGATACATGAATTATCGTGAATTCTTCAAGTGACAATCATAAATAACCACTTACGATCCAAATTTTTTTCATCTGACGTTGGACAATGGTTCAGATGACGAAAAAATTCATACTTGTTATGCATGGCTTAGTTCTGTTCTATTTGCAAAAACGATAACAAACATAAAAGTTTATCGATATCGTGCTATATTGAGGGATTATACAACCGATTTCAACCGTATTTCAGTTACTCGACGAACTTCGTATTCAAATAGACAGCACTGTGAAGCGTGTCCGAATGTTCCCCACCCTCCCGAAAGTATGAAAAAATTTAAAACAAAGCATCTTCACGGTATATCGCTAAATGTTTCACGCACTGAATGTTACCTAAAATGGTACCTATTTATGTGTAGGAACGACTTTTGATAATACGCAGTGGTTATGAAGTTACATCCTTACGAATCATTATCAAAAAATTTAGCCGGCAAGCGTTAAATGTGTAATTTTTTAATTGTCAGCGAACAACTTTGTACGGGCACACCAAACTCTGGATAATGTTTCCTTTCGCTGTTTGTAATGTAGATCAAAAATGACGTTGCCCTAAGTATTCTGCAAATAGAAAAAATCGATGTTGTCCCAATGTGCCCCACCTTCCCCTACCAACTTTTTTTAATATTGCTATAGCGTTCAATGCAATCCGAGGGATTCAGTGCCAGAGTTGTGTCTAGTCAACATTGTCGATGAGGTGCTTTATACCTTTAAAACTGTTTTAACGATAATTCTATCCTCACGAGAATGACTACAGTTGCAGTGTCTGAAGTGGTGGATGCTATCAAGTCGACGAATCCCTTCA
This sequence comes from Euura lappo, assembly GCA_018257835.1. NCBI lineage: Eukaryota > Metazoa > Arthropoda > Insecta > Hymenoptera > Tenthredinidae > Euura > Euura lappo. The sequence continues at coordinate 24,248 of JAEUYN010000447.1, read as the reverse complement.
CTGCAATTCTTAAATGAATTGGTTTCTCGCAAAAACTGATCAGAAATGTTCCCATTCAGGAACGAATGACTACAAGAAATCATCGCGTTCATAATTGACTAAAATTTCATCGATGTGTATCACACAGAGTTGAGAAATCAAAGGTGGTATTTCTTTATTGATCAATGAATTCTTCAGACAATATAATGAAGAGATGTCACTGAACCAAAGCCCTAAGAATGGATGCTTGTTATTGCTATGCCGGGTTGAAGGAAGTATTTAATTAAGTTTAGTCAAGATGAGATAAGCGAAACGTATTCTTTCGGAATAAAATCTCCGAACCCGACCTAAATGGAGGTGATCTTTATATCCTGGCTCTTTGGCGTCGCGTCTCACGGGTTAACTGGCTTTTACCACCATCATCAAGTAGTTTATATAAAGGGGCAGGCGGGCGAGCAGGCAGGCAGGCGGATATATATATCGATATCGGAAAACGGTTCGCTGCTAATTGCCTCCTCTATTTCACACTTTCGAGGTTATCGGTTTCAGGTATATAGGTATACACCCTGCGCCCATGTCTATCTGAAGAAGAAAGACAAGGCTAAGACCGTAAACGAGATGAAATGGCTCGATAATAGGCAAGGCGGTCCCCGGAACGTCACATACACCTAATACTATCCGATTAAATGTAATTACTTGGACAAAGTGCAACTTGTGTACCGCAGAGGGTTCTCCACCGTTGCAATGTGTACTTAAAATTAAATACACCTCTTTCTTTCTAGCGGTATTGTTATAGTTAAGGTAATGCCGTGACTCTCACTCTGACTACTCTTACCAGGTCAACGACTGCCGCTTAATAATAATTATCGCCGCAGAAAACGACGCTGGCAAACACAAATATAGTTATAGCCGCGTTATTCGGGTAGACGGGAGAAAAAACAATTGCGTTGGCGATTTGAGAATGTGGGGATGTTCACTTTAATTCTGGTTTAATACGAGAGAACTCCCACTTCCAAAGAAATCTAGGGATTTCTTAAGGATTTCTTTAAAATTTGAAAGAGTTCGAGGTAATTCTCCAGGATTGAAGAGAATCTGTAACGATTTCAACTAGCAATCGCAGTCAATTACCAAGAATTTCAGGGAATCTCAATGGATTTCATAGTATTTCATCAAATACCGAAAACTTGGAAAGACTTTCAAAGATTCAGAGACCAATGTACAACAGACTTCACAAGAGAAGCCAGCGAATCAAACAGATGAGACGAGGTCATTCTTGCAGAATTACTTTCAGCAATTCCCTTTGTCTTAACTTATTTCATGAAATTAAACGAAATTTACAAGTTTTGTGGATACGAGACAACCATGAAGCACTTTTGCCAGAGATAGTTTCAGGTGTAAGTAGTAAGTAGATAGTTTCAGGTATAAGTACTACGCGTTGTGTCTCGATGTACATAAGTAAACAGAATCTTGCAATGCCGAATAACGGTGTCTGTATTTGCACAGACTATAAAGGTATAGAGTAGGAGCGGAGAGAAAAGAGAGAGAGAGAATGCAGCGGCATACGATTGTGGAAGACCACTAGAATACCAGTTTCTTAAAGTATCTCTCAAGTTTACAAAGCCAGGATTATGCATCCTCAAGCGTGTAACGGAGCAGGTTCACGGATGTCCTAGCAAGAGGCTTAACGTGAACCGCGCGTGAACCTGTGTTACACGAAAAGAGATCAACACAGTTTCCACTTTTGCGGAATCTGGGTTGAATCTCAGTAAAAGCAAATTGCAATTTTCGTTCTATTCTCAGTCTGCAATTCTGTGCAGAAACCCGTGAACCTCGAAACTCTGTTAAACCCAGCGTAAGAAAAGTCCCGGAAAATACACCCGCGAAATTGCTCGACGATTTTCATTCCCTTATTCAAATTGTTTATCCACATGTTTTCCGGATTTGAAAATGACTCGAAACCCTTGGGCCTATTTGCTCCTTGCTTCCATCAGTCTTCAGCTCTTAGCTCATAGATTCGAGAGTTCCTTTCACAGGGTGATAGAATTGTTACAATTCGTATAGTAGTAGTAGCAGTTTAAGGAGACGAGGGGAGACGAGGTAAGATAAGGGAAGTTTCTCAGCCCGCGAGGCATTTCTGGATTGCAGTATAGGTATGTGTGCAGGTTTGGTATCGCGGTATGTCGTTGTACGCGGTATCTAACCAAGTTAAAGGACATGAGCTACGGAACAAGATCAGAAACCACAAACTAAAACTAAAAGCAATATTGGCTTCTCTTTGGCGCCAAGAACTTTACCATTTCCTGGTAAATATATTATCCTCGAAAGGTACCTTCGCTCTACATCTGATGCTGCGCTCGGCTTTCACACATATTCTGGAAGCATGCCTTGTAGCCCGATTCCCTTTATATTGCATGTATAAAACTCTGTGAGACAAGTTTCATGACGAAAGAAAACACGGCGGCTCTATGAAAGTGACAATTAATAATTCGACCGGAAAAAGTACCAGGATTTCTAGTGTAGAAGTTACTGTGTAACAGAGCACAGCAAATTTTGTTTTTTGAAAATAAACACTTAGGAAACTATTTTTCTAGCTACTCGATTCTCCTTCATGATTTATGAGGCGACCCCATAAGCACGCAGACTTCTCGACACGAAGCGAAGTCTTTTTATGAAAAATGTCTTTGTCCGATCCTTTACTTTATCGCTTGGATCGATACAGTTTCCTCTGTGTGCTTGTTGAGCCTCAGAGAAAGCCAATCGATGCAAAGGGTTGAGGGATTAATGGACATCCGGTGGAAAATCGATATGTTACTTTAGAACAAAAAGAAACACGATTTCGAGTGCTCCTCTTATCATCCATATCCGAACTTGAGCGAATGGACATAATCTGTAGACAGTTAAAAAAATTCCAACTAACGTTAATGTGGGTATCGGCCAGATGGCGAAGCATTCCGAGGCTCAACCCCAACAAACGATACTCTGCTGGCTAGTGGCCAAAATAATCGTCGTTTTTCGCACTGTTGGCTCAAACGCCTCCACCGGCATTTATCTTTCATACCTTCGTATCCCCGGCCGTGAGTCCTCGAATGGTAGTGGAGAAATACCTTTACTCAAGTTCTGATGGAGGCTAGTCAGTCCTCGAAGAGCATAGAACATTTAGGGTGCATGAGTGGTAACAAGAGCTTGTTCGAAACTGGGTCAACGATCGTATTCTAGGTTCTCTTGAGCAGTGGTATTCCGTGAGGGACTCGCAAAACGACGTTTAGAAATCTATCAGGATTTATATTAGCAATTTGTAAATTGCAGGGTACCGCATAGATCTTTGAGGGATTAAACTTTGCGGTAGTATCTCACCAAATTTCCAACTGAATGAACGTCGAGGATAAGCATCCTTTCATCTGGACAGGAATCGCAGCCGCTGACGAAGGGTCGAGCAAAAGGGCGACCACCACGAACTTTGTGTACCTCATTAGACGAGATGTGCTGAAGCTCGGCAATTCAACGACGGCTACCATTATGCCGAGAGAACATTCATTATTTGGTACAACTGGAGCCGTCGAAGGCATATGACAATGCTCGTTGACCAACAGGGCAAACCCCATTTAAACAACCCTTGTTTTGAGGCTTCTGCTTGAACTGGCCGGGAGGGAAGTCAAGAGGTGACTTTAATCTTGTGCCTGACGAATATTTATTGTACATTGTTCACAATGGACGATCCGGATGTCTTCTTTATAATTGGTAGTAATTTCTGGCTACAGCAGTTGTTGCAGGAATAATGTCGATTTCCTGGCAGTGATTCAATACCTGTTGTCAGAAATATACGTTGAATAATACATCGGCTACAGAATCTCTCTGAATTTATGTCAGTAGGCTCCTTCGCCCTCGACACCAAACTCCGACTAATCTTCATTTTAGCTTTTCTCCGTCTCTGACTTATTTTTCACCATCCATTATTTTCTCGCCCCACAATTTCCGATGACACATGAAAGAAGTTGTTCTTTCTATTTTCACAAAGATTCTATCTCTGTTTTCTGTTATTTGATTGGTATAAGTCTTTTTCTATGCTTTCGAAGAGGAGAAATGATTTCTGGTGTTTTTTCACCCCGTATATCCAACTTGGAATATATTTGTCACTCTCCAAAAGTAATGGAACGCCAGAATAATTAACCAGATTAATACCGGATCAGGCTGCTTAACGTTTCAGCAACGAAAGAGGGCAATTAAGAATAGCCGAACCCAAAAAGATAATTGACAAAGGGGTTGTTTGATTCCAAGAGGAATAAGTAGTCAATGTCTTATCAGCATATTAATTTAATTAAAAGGGAAGGTCTCGGAGAATTTGAAAGCGAATTCTAATTACTTGCTAACAGGTTCACCCAAAGCCAATATTACAGAGTGGTGAAGAGCCTTAATGGACAAACTTGAAATTGGTTTCGGTTTGTACATGCTTCTTCTATTTTTTTCATCAATGTTACAGCGAAAAAGGAGGTTCGACGTTTTACACATCGGCGATGGAAACACTAAATATGAAACTGATTCCATAAAAACAACGTTTAAAAGTCGTTTTTTAAAAACTAAATCCTCTCCATGAAGGACGATGAATTAGAGCAAATTGCTCTGTGAAAGATAATTAAATCCATTCCCGGTTCACCAAAGCTATTTTAAAATAAGGAGATTTCCTATTTTCATTCATTTCCAATCGGCTTCGGTCTTATTGTTGTCATGAATCTCACAATCAGATTCTACTCACATTTCCGGATACATTTATAAACCTTCGTAACTTATATCACTATCAACGTCGGTCCAGCGGACTCTTTAACCGCATGAAAGGAAATCGAGAGCCCTTTCCCATTGGGCAATAAATGATGATGAAGATACCCCTTGCGAGGAAATGATCAGATTCCAGAGCTGTTCAGTTGCGTTGCTCTTTCGTATGGCAAACCGAACTTCAGAGTATTTCATCCCCCTTTCGCAACGGCGGATATAATAACGTCAAAAGGACCCTATCGCCAGAACCTGATTGTGAGCAAGGGGTATTTATCACAGCCATTCAAACCGACGTCTTTATTGAGATTGAATCGTTCTTTTTTTGGGCTCGTAAGCGCTTCTTTTTTCTTTTCCTCCTCCGTCTTTACAGATTGCACAACTTTTTGATATGGTGTCTACTGCCTATGGCATCCAATCCCCTCAGATTTTGCAGAGAATTTCCGATTTTATGGATAACTAGAGAGCTTGTTTGATCTCCTGAAACACTGTCAACAGATCGGAGATGCAGGTCACTGAAGAAATTAATATCTTCACTCCAAATTGCGGATTGGATCATGTCCAAGAGGATCATGGTTTGAGTTTGACCCCCATTAATAATTTTAAAAAATTTCAATAAAATCAGCAAAACTAAATAATTTAGGCACTTCTTGCGATACCAAAAGGTTTTATCTCCATCTTCTTTCTATGAACCACGAGGAAAAAAATTCCAGAATCAGATTCTTTACGACAACCGACAAATTTTGTATTCTTATGTGTGCGGCGTAACTCCTTTTGGACTGAAAATGAAGGTTGATGTAGAATAGATGATAAGGGCCAAACTGTACTCAAAAATCATGTTTTTTTTTCATTTGATCAAACCTCCACATCCACACGAGAAAATGAATTTTTATTTGTGAGAATTACAACTCATTTAGAAGTAAAAATATTCCCCCTTAATTGAGAGGTTGAAAAAGTAGTGGCTGACACGTTTTGCGTATAATTTATCCATGAGTAGAGTGGTTTCCGCCGGACCCGCTGTTCAGAAAAGTGTGAGGAGATGTTTTAAACCCCACCCTCCAAGGTCAACACTCTATTTTTTTTTCCTTTTCCCGTATGGGACGCTGGAATCCTTACGCTTTTGTGGAGACGGTGGGTCCGAATGGCGTTGTAGGCGATTTGCAAGAAATCCGGACCAGGCGAACCGCGTGACGTGTTCGCAATAACTCCAAGAGTATACCCAGTTTGTCCTTGGCAGGTTTGATATAAGCTTGCGTTAACACCATCTGTGCCATCCCCAAAAACCCAAAATGGCCCTCTGGTGCGTCCTCGGGTCTCAGTGTCTGCTACAGTCTTAACGATATAATTTCACCACCTTAACACCGAGGCACGGTAAGTTTGACGAATCCTTAAGACTTGCGACTGGAAGATCATCTGGATGTATAATGAATCTCTCTTAACGCTTGAAACTTGCGAAATTGAAAGTAGGGCCTCCGTTTGATTGTAAGTGAGAGGCTTGAGCATCTTGAATGAGGTACTTCTATGCTCTCCAGGAACAATTGAGAGAGCCTCTCCCGCCGTCCTCAATCGTTCAGGAATCAAATATCATTTGGATTCGAAACTATGAGATAAAATTAAAGTTTTGTCAAAGTTCTTTGCCTTTGTGCAACTGCGTAATCAGATATTCTTCGAGTTTACTCCGCGATCTTTTTAACCATCAGAATTGAACCAGAATTCATTTATTGATCCAATGAGACTTGAATAAGAAGAAAGTTTGGTGTGTAAAAATGGCCTCTTGTCCCTTAATTTTTTTCGGCCTATAAAACGTGTGAATGAATTTTGATAAAAGCTTGGAGCAACGGAGCAAGAAGAGGATGTGCTACAACAGAGGTTGCCCAGGGCGACAAAGACCATTGTCTGCCCTTATTAAGGAGTGAGTTGTGGTAGGAGTGGAGAATAAAGACAGAAAGGTGGATACCGACAAGAGCAAATTGAAAAATCAAAGAAACAGTGATAATGATTACTGGAGGACAAAGGTCGACGCCTTATTTCTCGACCGAGGGGAATAGTGACAAGCTACCAAGTACGCCAAGCACTGAGATCAGCGCTAATTGGCAGATTTAAAGAGCAATGATGTTGTACAATTATCCTCCAGAATTGTACCACAAAATTTAATCTTCGCATCCCGAGCACCTCGAGCTTCCGTGTTTTACTGAAGCAAAACTTGCGCGTTCTACATTGCCATTTCAAGTAAAACAACAAATCTTTACAAGGGAATTGTTACCTGATCTGTAAATAAATAGCCCCTCAAATGTTCGAATGTTTGCACCCAACATTTGTTCCTACGTTCTGTAAACAGTCAAAAAGTAATGGTATTGAATTCTAAAAAAAATGACTGATATCAAAAAATTCGTATAGCCCGAGGGTTAGCGGTTCTGTAGTTTGCAATATTTTGTTTTCCGAAATTGTATTAAATTAGCCTAGTGGAATAATTCGAATCGATTCTGTCATGAAGGTTAAAGAATTTGATGGGGAATTTGAGCACCTGATAATATTGAGATGACATCAATATTCGGAATCATGTGCAGCTGCGGGGGGTCCAACTTAGTTACAAGAGAATGAGGGTGAATCTTCCCGGAGGAGAATAAGGATTTTTCAACGACTTCCTCGTCGGATTTAGCTCACGAGTCACGGTTAGCCTCCCTTACCCTGCCCTCCCCCATCCCCTAAGATATTTATTATCCCATTTAAATTTGCATTGAAAAATTGGCTCAAGTTTTACCACGATAACGCCAACTTGTCCAATAAATTCAAAGACTTACTCGATAAGGATATTCGGTGCGAACGCGTCTGAGGATTAGTAGGGAGTTGTCTGACAATTTTCACCCATGATCGAATACATTTTTTTTTTTTTTTTTAATTTTTTTTTTTAATATTCATCAAACTTCGGAGAGATGGAATAAAAGGAAATAAACCTAGTTGTGGCTTTTCAAGCACAAAGACGAATCGCTAATATTCAATATTCGCTCAGAGAGCTGTCAATATGTTTCCAGATACGATAGAAACGAATCGTATTGGAAAACTTTAGTACAAATACATGTTTCAGGATGGAAATAATAGTTTTAATAATTAAATTGTCAAGTTATAACCACACAGAATCTGATAAATGCATTATTTTTATTGGTACATACGAACTGGTGCCAATAGTGGATCGGTATCGTAGGCCTGCTACAGCATCACAAGTCGTACGTTACTGCGGAGAGGCAACGAGAATTCCGAATGGTATGGAACATATATAGTGACTTCAATCAACAGAGAAGTGATAATCAACAGACGTTCGAGAACCAATAGTGGCGATAGGTAGGTATAAGAATTGGCGAGCATGATTGAGTCAAGGGTGAGAAAGGGGAGATCAAACTCCCAATTCATTCTCATTGTCTGTAGATATGTACACACTTGGCTCTGCTCCATGATTTGCTACGATTGTAATCAATACTCTGAACATTTACTTGGAAGCTATAAAAATCTACACGTTGTTTAACCAAGGTAAGGTTTTCAAGCTTGGGAATTTTTTTCAAGCTGAAAAGGTTTCGCCATGTGTCGAACCGTCACTCGATATGAGAGCGTCGATCAATCAATCGGAGAACTGTCAAGTGCGGACATCTATTGAACCCGACTCTGCGACTAGTAACGTATGTTTCAGAGTATTGGGTACACACCTAGGACGTTAAAAGCTGAGAAACGCAGACGGGAAAGGAGGAGAGAAACATCGTGGTATACGTGTCTTCAAAGTTCAAACATCTTTGAAAATGTTGCCAAGTGTAAGCCAGGACTTGTGTCATGTCTATCCTGTCTTCCCAGATAAACTATCGCAAAGGAATTCAAACTCTGGCTTCAGATATACGTGAGACGCTATTTGAATAACGCAACGCCACGGTTACTAGGACGTTCACAAAAGTTAGAAGAGATTATGGGGTAAAAAGAAAAAATACCAGGAATAGTAAAAGTTACTAGAGAAAAAACCCTAAAAACCAAGCACATACTATGTGGGAATGAAGAAGAAACGACGAGAAGCATCACTGGGGAAAACCGCAAAAAATAACTAGAAACCTGCCAACAAAGTGGGAAAAAATAACTATATCTAGAAAAAATACATTCTAGGGGAAAAAACTGGTTGAACTTGAGAGAAACTATATTTTATGAAGAGCTGAAATTGTTATAAAAAAGAAGGGGAGGTTTGAAAATGCAAAGAAGGGAGAGGAAGTGTCGTCACAACAAGAGTATCAAAGGGGGCTTTGGTATTGCTCTGTGTTCTGGTAAATGGGGAAATTTCACAAGGGTCTGGTCCACGAGTCCCTCCTTATTTTGCGATCTCTAACTTTTTACACAGTTTCCTTCTCGCCGTAGCACAGCCTTGTCAACGCCCATAAAATATTACTGCTCTTTTCCTAGCGCCTCACTCCTTGACGACGAAGTCCTATATCTTTCTTCTCCTTGGAGTCTTGTTTTCGGCAAATACTGCTCTTAGGGCTCCTGAGAATGTGTAAACACGCGAATGGAAGAAATGTCCTCAAACTTAGAACAAAAAAAATCGACTCAAAGTTTCAAGTCCTTTTTAATATCCTTTCCAATATCTTCGGCCATATCGAAGCCGTCATTTAGGATTCAAAAGCTCATAATTCAGATCAATATATGTAGATCGCAGAGGGTAAGCCAGCCATGCTACACAGCGTAGACGTCCATTCAGAACTTTGAGTCTTTCATTACCAGGTTCTAGATGTCACCCTGTGTTCATAAGAACGTAATTAGTGAGTAAAGCAGATAAAAGCCAAGCATGCAAATCCTTGCATTTGCATTTTCTCATAGTTATTATGAGTGCGAAAAAAAACCGATGCGTAAATATTGTTGGTTAATTGGCGCCACCATTTTCAGTTCATGTTTCTAGTCTACCGCGAGAGTTTACAAAAGGAGTCGTTTCAACCTACCCACTCAAAGTGTGTGGAAATTGTGTCCATCAAAGAGTTTAAGCTACCGTTTCGTTTATTTCGAGCATACATTTTATGATATTTATTTTCAAACTGTATCACAGTGCCCTGAACGGCATTCATTTCTTCACGAATCATTGAATCGTACGAACGAAACGATATGAAAAAAGATGAAACGATATCGAATCAAGTCCAGTAAAGGAACGTATTCACCCTTATATCTTTGGAAGCGTTTCCTATCGATCATAAGAATCTGCGCCTCGCTTAGGCAGATTTTCATTCCATCTGCATCCTACGTGGCTGTCCAGGATTTCGATTTCATATTCTACCGTTGCGGGTAGTTGTATGGTCATGAGTTAGTACAATTGGTAAATGGTTTATGCCCGCAGTTTCTGTTCGCTGGCTCGGCTGAGGTTGGTTAAATTGTGTAATAAAGTCCTTAGCCGGAAGTTCTTACTCCGTGAAGTATAGCCACCTGTAGTTTTAACGCGCTTAAGAAGAGGAGTTGGGTCGAATCTCTTAACGCCATACCATTGGGGCTACAGAATAAAGGGGTGGGGGTCAAAATTTTGGAAGACCAAAAAGTAAAACGACCAGTAACTCGAATTTAAAAAATAAGAATTCAAAAATCACGAGAGGAAAATTAACTCGAATTCATTTTTCTCGAATGTCAATTACTTAGAATGACCATTTCAGCGTATGGATACAATAACGAACTTGTTGGAATGCTCAGTTATTCGAAAATATTTTTTCCGACAATTTAAACTTTGAATAAGCATTATGTCGAAATTAGCGATGTAGAAAGGTTGATACTTCCGAACTCTAAAATGCCGAGTGGCCAATTTTCCAGAAGACCAGAATCTCGAAAGACCGAAATCTCGAAAAGTAAAACTTCGAAAGACCGAAATCTCGAAAAAGGAAATTTTGCACGTCACACTTTTAGCGCGTAACTGGATTTTAAATACGCATCGATATGTCGATATTCGTGATTTTTTACTCAAAGAGTACTCTGAGAACGTCTAATTAATCCATTTTTCATTATCTACTACTGATTTTTCTATTCGTGTGTGTATACTACTCAACTTCTATATTATCACAGCACCCCCCCGTATGAAAACTGCACATCCACAGACAGATAAAAAACAACTATTCTCAAATCAAAAAATAACTCAACATTGAATCCAAATATCTCGGTCCAAGTCTTGTGATATTCTGGATTCAGGAAATGTTCAAGATTCTTGGTATAGTCTGCTATCGTGTATTTTAGTCTTGAATCTAAATCGAAGCGATAAGCTGAATTCAGCTCAATTATTATTCATGAATCGAGAATTATTCTTTCTATGCAAAGGTGTGGCATCAGCTGTCAGTTTTCGTCCAAATAATGATTTGCGAGCTCTAATATTTTTCAACTGACTTCGTTATTAATAACAGAGGGGATAATAAAACTCAAATGTGTGTTTTTAAATGTTTTTTTTTTATCATAAAGAATCTATTTATTTACGACTGAGAATAACATTATCGTCCTTCAGGAGTTGATTCAACAACGTTGTAGTTGAGAAATCGGTTCAAAACCCTCGTCGTTCAGAATTTGGTTCAACGGAATCGTCGTTTATTTTTTCATACTAGAAATTCCAGTTATGAAAACATGAACGACGATGTTTTTGAGTCATATTCCGAAGGACGATGTTTTTCAAACGAATTCTGAGCTACGCCTTTATTGAGCCAACATCTGAAAGACGATGTTGGTAATCTCAGCCGTCAATATATTTCTTGGTTATCAATCAGGTACATACATACATACGAAACTGGCATAAAAAAGGTACATGAGTAGAAAAAAAAATACAGTGATTCTCCGTCGGTCTATAAATATATCCGCTGCATCGGACTTCTCGAAGTTTCGTTGATTATAATGATCATCATTATCAGTATTATTATTCCTAGCAAGAGAAATATTCATCATTTAGTTTGTTAAAAAATACGCAACCAACGCTCACAACTATCATGGAATCCGTTTTTGATGTTCAATCAATGGGCATATTATTCAAAAGCTGAATCACCGAACCCGATGAGTTCAAATTATTTCCATATTTTTTGTTAAAAACATAGTCTAATCCAATCAGATTCCGTGTTGCATATTTTTCAACTGATTCGGCAATATGAATAAAAAAATGGGAGATAATAAAACTCAATGAACAGTTTGTTTTCAAATACTTTTTATCATGATATGTATATATATATTCCAGATATATATATATATATATTCGGTGAATCGTCAGGTACGTAAGTTCCGTTAAAAAAGGTACAGGAGTAACAAGCGGGGAAAAATGGTTCTTCACTGCTCTAATATATACGCTGCAGTGGTCTTTCGAAGATCCCCCTGCAAAGTGGGCAGTGACGCCCTCTCCGTAGCGGCTGATTCCACAATTGTAAAGCACATGCGACACAGGCAATCCGATGGCCACACTCGATGTTAGCGTGGGTGGCAGGGACGCCACGACATATGAGGCATAGCGCTATAAATTAGAATATATACAAGGAGTATACATGATTTAGGATGATTGTTATCAGTTCAAAGTAGGGTGGCAACATTTTTTCATTGAGTTTACGATTTGGATTCTCACCCCAATAAGTTATAGTTTTGACAGATGACATAAAAACTTTAACTTTTTGAGCTGAAAATTCAAAATCCCAAACTTTAGGACTAAATGTAGCCATCCCAGTGCAAAGTATAACCCAATGACATCGACGGTCCAAGCACTAATTTACTACAATTGATTAGAAACAAGCTATGTGTACAAAAAACATACTCAATTCGAAAGTATGCAAGTTAGATTATTATCAAGTGTAACGTTAAACCGTTGACTTGTGGTCAAACATAACTAAAACGAAGCTTGATTTGCTTCCCATCCGAAAGTGCACCCTTGCCACTATCCTAGCCAAAACACATATTTTATTAACAGTGGTTGTATTCTGATTCGCGTGAATATTCCTTATCCCTGTAAAAAATGGCAGTCATATTCATCTGCGGAGCCTGTCGAAAGTGTCAAACAATTTCGAATTATACTATATTGAACGTCCATTACTCTGACCGCTATCGCCTGCACGGGTTTCGATCGTTGTGTGCGCTGACAATCCATCCTCCCCCCTCCCCCTCTAAATTCATTACAGTTTATAATTCTTTTGCTAACCATTTCATGAAACTTTATCTATCTATTAGCGGCGAATTTTGTTATATTTGTAATATTTTCCTGATTATTATTTTGTTCGTTTGCTTGTCACTCTGCTAGTTTGGGTTGTTCGCGATCAATTATGTTACTACATCGTTTCGATATTTGGGCCTCTTCCCAGGATATAGCTACATGCATTTATAATATCCACGATTCCATCGTGTCATATCCAGCTGACAATGAGGTCGTTCGGTGTAGTTTTTGCAGAGTTCCTCTCATTCACTCAATATAATAGTTCGTACTTAAGGATGTATTGGCCGTACAATCTCAACCAAGAGTGATTCTCCTCGACAATATTAGGGTACTTCGGGATAAGATAAGAATGGGAAAAAAATCAACCACAATCAAGACGATCAAAGCATTAAGTTTGAACAATAATAATGCCCGAAAGTGATCAATAAATTGTTTAAACAAAACATTGTTTAACAAATTTTCTTGTAACATTATTTTTTTTTCATCTCAATCAAATGCCCTAATTTTTCTGAATACACATGAATTTTTTAAGAATTTTGTCACAATTTTTAAATTTCCGTTTTCGAAAATTTCCAAATTTTGAAAAATGGTTGGTAAAAAATCTGAATTTTGGATATATTTTTGTGAAAACGACGTAGATTACAATTCCGACGTTTCCGGAGTGTGGAACAAATAGTTTCCTAAATACAGCCTTCACAAATTTTCGAAAACGGTAATTTCAAAATAGTGACAAATTTCTTAAAAAATGCATTTGTGTTCAGAAAAATTAGGGCATTCATTCGAGATGAAAAAAAAATAACGTTACCAGAGAATTGGTTAAACAATGTTTTTGAGAATTGTTCAAACAAAACATTATTCAACCAATTCATTGATAACTTTCGGACATTATTATTATTTAACATGAATACTCTTAACATCTTTATCAGGGTGGATTTTTTTCCGATTTATTTATATTATCATAAAGTACTCAATTTGCCGATGAGAATCATTTTTCGTTGAGATTGTACGGCCAATAGACCCTTAATTACTCTACTGTGGTTGCCATTATTTTGCTATATTATACCCTCATTCCATGATTGTATATCCGTTTTTAAAGTTATTTGACTTGCATTACCTATTCAAATTCTTACGTCATCATTTTAGTTCGACTCATTAATATATTCTTTGTAGTCTGTACTTTTGTTGTAATTTTTCGCTTCTTATAATGATGCTGGTTTGCTTTTTGGCTCATTCTTTTTCCAACGACCACATAATATGGTATATAAACAAGTATCTAATCTTCATCGCAGAATTGAACTAATCTATCAGAATGACTATTTTACTTTTAGATATAGAATTACTTTTATGAATGTAAAAGTAAGCTAATTGCTAACCAAGATGTTTTTGTAGATATCCTTTCACATTTCGATTTATAGTCCGGATTTTCATCTGTCTTAGACTATTCGATAATTGAATTCGGGGTTTGACTTTTAATTTCTGGGAACGAATTCTCGGTGACTGGCGTGAAAACATGGTTTGTAGTGCATATATGCATATACTATCTGAATCAGAAGAGGTACAAGCGTTACATTCCCCCCCAGCGCTTGAGACAAGCGCCGGCGTAACCTCAGTCCACGTTACTCCGAAGAGAAGCGGACGTACGGCACTGACGCATGACGGCGTGGTACTCTGTAAACGCTTGTGTCCAACAGAATCTTCTACTTCCAAAAAGTGAACGTTGCCAGTATTGCCGAATAATGTGATGATGACATATATGCACATCAATATAGATTTGAAGCAACACAATCGCACATTCCCCCCCAGCGCTTGAGACAAGCGCCGGCGTAACCTCAGTCCACGTTACTCCGAAGAGAAGCGGACGTACGGCACTGACGCATGACGGCGTGGTACTCTGTAAACGCTTGTGTCCAACAGAATCTTCTACTTCCAAAAAGTGAACGTTGCCAGTATTGCCGAATAATGTGATGATGACATATATGCATATCAATATAGATTTGAAGCAACACAATCGCACATTCCCCCCCAGCGCTTGAGACAAGCGCCGGCGTAACCTCAGTCCACGTTACTCCGAAGAGAAGCGGACGTACGGCACTGACGCATGACGGCGTGGTACTCTGTAAACGCTTGTGTTGCACTGAAATGTCTCCCACATTCAAGAGATGAGCTTTGTTTGTAATATTAATAACCGGCGCGTTGATACAATTCTTTGTAAAATCATAAACTTTATGATTCAAATGAAGCAAGTGGACCACATTCCCCCCCAGCGCTTGAAACAAGCACTGGCGTAGCCTCAGTCCACGTTACTCCAGAGAGAAGCGGACGTACGGTACTGACGCATGACGGCGTGGTACTCTGTGGACTCTTGCCTCGATAGAACCAACTTTTATTAAAGAAATACAAATAGACTTGAACACCAAATTTGGGTATTTTGCCACGGTTCGTATTGAATATATGCATATACTGTATCCGAAGGACACAATCGTACATTTTCCCCCAGCGCTTGAAACAAGCACTGGCGTAACCTCAGTCCACGTTACCCCGGAGAGAAGCGGACGTACGGTACTGACGCATGACGGCGTGGTACTCTGTAAACGCTTGTGTCCAAAGCAGAAGATCAAACACCAAATCATCGAGCTACTGCTTCTATTGATCAATTCTTTACCTCAATTTCTATCATTTTTCGCTCTCTCGAACAGTTCGGCATCATCCGAGACAATCGGTATTATAAATGCTGCGATCAAAATCTCTATACTTTGCTACCTTACAACCTGACTAGATCTTCTAATATGTTCAACTGACCTTATATTTTATATTGCTACGCATACTAAATGATGTGGTATTATATTCGAATGTTATGATTTTGTGATCAGCACGGAGCTAGCGTTATACGGTAAAAAGCATTTTCACGGAACGTCGAGGTCATTGCACACATCGTAAAAAACAATACCAGTAATAACATCATTATTCATTACAGCATAGATAAAGTGTCGAATGTAGTGGGTAAAAATTGATTTTGTGTCGCAGACAATTGCATAATATTTCAACGTGGCGAGACGAACTTGGGCAAATACCAATCTTTACTCGATAATTATAAGTAAATTTTTTTTCAAAGATTTCATCGCGATGAACCACTGGGTGAATCATGACGCAAAAGTAATTCAATGAGGCCAGTAAAAGGCACGTCAAAATGTGAAACGAAATCATTTACATTTGAAACGAAAATTAATGATTTGAAATCATCTTTGTGGTTGAATAAATTGCATGTCTATTTACCAAAGTTCATGTGCACCATCTTTCAAAAGTAAAATCATTTCAACTGTATAGCTAGTTAGGTAATAAGTAATGATGTTATTACCTCTCTCTTCCGCCAATCGGATTTGCTCATGAGCTTCCGTTAGTTGCGCTTGTAGCCGCTCAGTTTCGGTACGCAGAATCGCCGCCTGCGCGGCTTCGTTTCTCAACTGCTCCAACTCTTGCCGCTGTGCTTGCTCTCGCGCTGCTGCGCTTTTTCTCTTTTCTGTAATTACAATATTGTAATGAACGCGGGTTTTCTCTTAATTTGATTGATATAAGACTCACCCAGCCTTCTCTTATTCCTATTTTGTTTGTATAGAGTGCCTGCTGTGTGGGCTGGCTCAACAGGGTCAGGTACCGGCCGCTTCTTTTTCTTCCGGCGATTGCGCCCTCGCCGCACTATCAGAAGAACATTCAGTTAATTAACAAACAATTTTTCATGGAATTGAATTGCTAACATGCAAGCTAAGATTTCCCAGAATGGCTGTTTTAGCAGGAATTGACTACTTGATATAGTAAGTCATTAGACGTGGATTATTATCACACACAAATATTAGCCATGTAATTGGAATGACCTATCTTGTCACACTATAGTAACACGAGCTGAATTCTTTACAGTCGCTATTGTGTAGACTCTAATAGTACATTGTGTATCAAATGCGCAAGGAATTATTTTTTTAGTGTGAAATAACCTTGCGCCGGTGATGCACACGGTTTTTTTTCTTAACACCTGATCTGCAGAAATGCAATTAACGTATGATTTTCGGAAAATTACCTATTACTTCGGGTTCCAGAAGTTGTTGCTCGTAGTTTGTCACTACTTCTTCGTTTTGAGGAAGTGGAATTTCGTCTTCTGCAACACACCAGTGAAGGTTATTCAAAATCATGTGTAAAACTTATGGGAAGATTATAATTGGCGGAAAATTACCGATTCTTTGGGGTGGCGGAAATTGTAGCCCGTTGACGTTGACCAGTTCATGGTTCCGGGGAAGCGGAATTTCGTCGTCTGTACACAAAAAATATAATATAAAATTATTCGCAAGACTCAAGCGAGGATCACCGCGAATTCAATGCTACGTATCCAGTCAGTTTAGTTAGATACAAACAGATTTCATCTATATTTTTTTTTAGAATTACCAATGACCATGGGCGGCGGAGTGAGTCGTCCGTGGTCGATGACCTGGACGATTTCTCCGTCTGGAAGAAAAATATGTACAAAGTTATTCGACCTCATTCGTTTTTTTGGGGTTGGGTATACATGTATATATACTATCTATATCGAATGAATAAGTTTGATGACTTACAATGGAGTTGGTTGAAATCGCGATTTCGAGGGGGTGGATTTCGAGGGGGTGGAATTTCGTCACCTGTTACACGTCGAAGGTTGTAAAAAATTATTTTCGAAACTCGGGGGGAGATTGGCAAATTCAGTATTACACAGCTATTTAGTTAATCTAGTGAATTACAAACTTCATGAGAATTACCTGCAATAACTCGAGCCGGGGGAGTTTGTCGTCCGTTATTGTCATCCCAGCCGAGTTCGGGTGGAGGCTGAACTTCTTCATCTAGGCAAAAGAAAAAAAATGATTCAACATGAGTGAGATAGAATTCTTAGAATTTTCTATTATGAATCGGCGTACCAAAATGAAGTACAAATTAGTTTGGGTAAATTTTATAAAAATTACCAATGACAATCAGTAATCGAGCTTCTTCCCGATCGGCATCCTGAATCTGATCCTCCATACCATGTGGGTCAGGAATGTTTTCTTCTAAGAGTCATAAATCAAACAAAATTAATCAAAATGTGGGAAGACGAATGAAAAATGGGACCAAGAAGCACTGGTGATACCCCTTTGATTAAGCATGCATTAAACGAATCATTGACCCTCATAATGATTACCGTTTACGTCAGGCACCTCTTCCTCGTCGCCGGAACTATCCGACGAGTCATTGTTAGAATCAGCAGCTATATCATCAGGTTCATCTAAATAAATTAAAAGAAAAGAAAATATTGTTGCAAATTAAATTCATTGAGACCTTAATAACTTACATCGCACGATTTCATCGACATGCCGAAGCGAAAAAATGTAAATCAACAAATAAATATATTTTTGGAAGAGTCGCAAGCTTCGTTTCATAACTTCATGCCAGGTTAATTCTATAAAAATCATCTCCTGCGACTTACCATCTTCTAGCGGCAGTGGAGCGTTGTCATTGAGCAAGTCAGGAGGATTGCCTTGAAACGCGTTCGCTTCGTAATCCGGATCATCTTCTGTTGGCCATAAAATGAATCTATTGCATCACAAACTACATGAAATGAGGTGATCATGACTCGAACTCATCAAAATGTCCTATATACATATAAGGGGCCGTCGATTTATTACGTAAGACAATTTTCGCCCTTTTTTGACCCCCCCTCCCCCCTCAGTAAGAAATCGTAAGAATTGGAAAGTCCCCCCCCCTCCCCCAGAAATCTTACGTAGAAATTTTGGTGCAATGTGGAGCTGATTTGACAATGTTTAGCGAGAAATGAAGTTTCAAGTCTTCTGAACTGCTATGGAAGAGCCTACTTTGAAGAAATAGATAATGAAGACAAGGTGTCACTCAATTGTTCTATAACTATCTTGCGACGGTTACCTAAAGGTATAACCACCGGAGGTCCCTGCAATGCCGAATCTTCATCAATCGGGTCTTCCATTTCAAGGCGTTCTCTTGCCATCATTTGAGTGACATTGCCTTTAAGGTTGGCTGCCCTTACCATGAATTCGTCGATAGTGATCTCTCGCATGTATAGTTCTCTCCATGCTAGCGAAAATACAAATGACATCAGCATTACGACATGAAATTACATTACATATTTATCTAGATTAGCAAAACTTAGCAATATAGGCTCGCAGCCTGCATGCAAGTGATATGCTTTGCTAGTATAGGTGTCATACATGTAAATGTCCATATTAACTATGCTAACCTCTTACGAGCTGGTTTTGCTTGAAAATGGTGGAGTACCGCGCGTGTCGTCCAATGCGTTCGTTAGCCTCCAGATGTTTGACGTCTGCCTGTACGTCGCATTGTAATTTTAGGAGTTTACCTTCAAAAACCACCAAAAAAATATTGTCGTTATGCATATGTAGCGCATCATAATAGTATTCCCACTACATGTACACTTACACACGAAGTCCCATGGTGCTGGACGAGCCTCTAGCTTGTGCCTCAACCTACTATGGTACGACTCGATGACGTTATTCGTGCGACGTCCTAGCCCATAGACACTGAAACCACGTGGTGTGACGATTTGGAGCCAGTACCGATCATAGTAACGGCAGAACGGTCCAAATCGTCTTGCGAGGTTCGGGGCAAGGTCGTTTTTGAGGCGCCTGTATTGACCCTCAATTAAGTTGGCTGGCAGATATGCTAACGCCATAATTTTTTTGAAAAATGACCGCGCCTCCTGGTCATTTTTTATTAGGTCATCCAAGTGCAATGCCTTCGCTTTATGATAAAGGGCCTGTAACAGTTTGAAAACAATCAACTTTTGTGCGATTGGTAGCGCAAAACATTCCATGAGTAATTGCTCCAAAGCATGTGATTGTAATGTTCTTCTTTGCGCTTAGCAAATTATTTTGTTTAAACTGTAAATAAATAGAATTACGGATTCGGTAGAAGCAATCGGTCGCCATATTTTAACAACCTCAAGTAGGTAAGTCATTGAAACTCAATTATCGTATCAATTATTCACCTAAGACAGTAAAATCGTTCGACAATAAGTGAAAAAGAAAACTTGTATTTACTTCATGGCCCATGTAATTCTATAAAAATATATGTCTTAAAACTTCGAAAATCTAGTGCTGAAAACGTTTGCCTCCTGGAACACTTAGAAACCACAGACACGTGAAACAGTTTAAATTCTGGTACTCACTCGATCGTGGTGGGTATTACAACCCGTGCTGTGTACTTCCGGAAACACCTGAACAATGGCGTTTCGCAGTCCGCGCTCAAAGTCGCTCATCGCCAATCTGATATTATTACGTGGTATCACGTGCTCTTTTATATGACTCAAAACAGCTACGTAGGCGGCTTGAGTTTTGCTGGACATCACCACCCATATAAATGGAAAACCCTAGGATCATGGAATCTAAAATTATTCACACGATTCAACGGACGAAATACCATATTGTTTTCTCATACCCGATCGCAAAATGCCACTTTTCATACCTCTTGAGTGGGCGCAAAACAGATCTTTTCGGCCCTCGGGCGCAAAGTTCCGTTTTGCGCCCGCTCACTCGGTCTGAAAATAGGCATTTTTGCAGACCAGGTGTCAAGAAAAAAATCGTGTGCATTACGGGCGCAAGGCTATTTTGGCGAGTGTGATTGCAGTACACTCGCCTTCGGCTCGTGCTGCAAATTTCACACTCGAAAAATAGTATTTTGCGCCCTTGATACACAATGTACTATTTCAGACCGAGTGAGCGGGCGCAAAACGGGACTTTGCGCCCGAGGGCAGGAAAATTGTTTCTTTTGCCCGCACTTAGCGGGCGGAAATGACTTTTCCGCCCGAGGACCGAAAATATCTGTTTTGCTCAAAAGGTATGAAACGTGGCAATTTGCGACCGGGTGTGAGAAAAGACTATTGTCCTGCCCCCAGGCGCATAGTCCTATGGTCCATTAGTCCGTAGAAGGAGATTTACACACTGGAATCAATACTTTTCTGAATAATAATATATACATATACGCCATAATCGAATATTGATTATCAACCGAAATCAACTGATCGTGAACTAGAATTTTCCCTCGAATTTTCCGAAAAAAACAAGTATCAAAATTCTAAACAATAACTCGGACATATTATTAGAAAATTGTGTCACGGTAGAATCGTAAGGAATAGTTGGCCTAACACAGTGTGCCAAGGTAGATTAAAGTCGAGCAAGGAGTTCGAACATTGTGATTCATGCTATGATTGATGATTCAAAGATTTTTCCTTCGGAAAATTTGAAGTAAGTTATCGTAGTTCACGAGTCGGTGGTGATAATCGATATTTGATATTGGATTATTGCTCATATTATGATTTAGAAAAGTATCGATTGGAGTGTATGAATCTCCATAAAACTTTGCGATAAATAATCACCTCGATTAGTCGACATTGGGGAAAGAAGATTAGCAAATTTGAGATTACTGAAAATTTCTTACATAATTCTGCTTGATCCCCATGATAGTCACTAGTTGGGTAGCATCGTTGATGTTGGGTGTCGAGCGAAACGTGCCGTCTATAAAAAGTCTATCAACCTCCCTCATTTTGTCGCGAATGAAAGCCTCGTCACATAGAAGAGCGTGGTCGTTTCCCCGAGGATCTGTCACGAGCGTCACAGACAGGTGCCCTGTCAAAGCGTTCTCGCCTCGACCAATTTGGTATTCCAAATTCCGCTCAAATTGCGGGTCTGTGAGTCGGTTTGTAAAGTCCCTTATGTTGTGCGGGTTTGGAGGATACACGTTCTTCCTGCACCGCTTCATGAAGCTCCTAACACTTCTGTATGGCACCATGGCTGCCGCTTCAGGATGACTATGAAAAAATCCACGACATTAAGTATTATTGTTCAATTTTCGTGAGTTCCTGAGGTATAGATTTCACGTCCAACATACGAAAGTATGAACTGTCTTGGTTTTCGAAAATTACGTTATAAACTCTAGTACACTCAGTCTGGATTTCGTCTTTTCATAATACTTTTGATCTGGTGCTTCGTCGTTCCCGAAATGATGATGTACCCAAAGATTGGTTCTCATAAGTATGTTGAAAAGTATATTGGGAAAATTCGTGTTATATCAGATATAAATTTTCCATCAAGTTGTGGCCCAGTTCCAACCACCATAAGGAATGACATTCAGAATTATGATAACGTAGGATTGGATAAGAAAAATTGAGAAAACAAACGCGGAACATTATACCTAAATCGTGTATCAATTTGTTCGCAAATCGTAAGATAGTGATCATCCAGTATAATTAATCCAATCCGAAATGACCTAAATTTCAGAAATCAATACGAAAGAACATGAATGCTGTATGAAAATTTGAAGTCTTGATCGATGATGTAAAATAAGACCATGAATTCCAGTAGGGCGCGTATAGTATTACTAGTTCAGTGAACACAGCATCAAGGTACCACAACAACACACATGATTAGGTATATGATCATTGTGATGATTAGATGATTGTATGACTTTTTTGTGACTTACAGTGACTTGACTATTTTATGACTTACACGAGTTTTTGCTGCTCGTATAAGTCACGCAAGCTGTACCAGTGGCGCGAAAGGGAATCCTTCAGCGACTCTTTGAATCGCCCGATCCATACTGCACGGTCATCCGGCAGACAGTATGGCGAGTGAGGTGTTAATTCCGCTATTTCGTCATTTACTATCTTTGCCGTGCCATGGCAAAGATTTAGCCTTCGGCAACGCAAGTAACTGTCAAATCAAAACCAAATGGGGTCTTTCATTTCATGGTTCATTATTTGGTCACTTCAAACTTTGTAGCAATGAATTTGAAATGCAGGCTGTACTTTTTGGCATACTAAAGCATGTATGGGGTCACATGAATAATTTAACGTACAAGTCTACTTGTAACCGTAAATGAATGGATGATTCCTAAATTATTCTCAAGTTTCTTCAACTATAACTCTACTCTTCCCCTCTACTGTTTGGATGTCTGGCTTGCAATTAGCTAGCATTTTTCGTCTCTTCGAGCAAAGGTGTCATATGAAGTATTGCTATGGCCAACACTCATTGAGAACAAAAAAATACAAAGAATCTAGGAAGATGAATAGATCTAGTCTCCATGTTAGA
This sequence comes from Euura lappo, assembly GCA_018257835.1. NCBI lineage: Eukaryota > Metazoa > Arthropoda > Insecta > Hymenoptera > Tenthredinidae > Euura > Euura lappo. The sequence continues at coordinate 1,214 of JAEUYN010000447.1, read as the reverse complement.
AATCCAAACATACCGTTACAAAAAAAGATGTTCCAGCCCCTCGGCTAAAGATTTTGTGTTAATTATAACATTTTGAATCGTATTCATTGTTGAAAAATAATGTAAAAACTACGAATAAGTGTGATATCCTAATTAAAATGTTGACCCTAGACAAATACACCTACACTGTAGAAAATATCATAAATAGCAAGAAAATTGTACTTGGATCAACTAAAATATCATCAAATCAAATACAATTTGTTAAATCAACCAAAATTTTCTTGCTTTTTTACGATATGTTTTTCAGTGTATTTATGGGGAGACTTGAGTAAAATTTTGGGCAAAAATAGGTTTTTAAATTCTGAAAATATCAAAAAGAGGTGTAATGCAAAAATCCTTCCAGCAGTTTTTAGAGAATAGTAGTATAGACTGTGACAGGAAAGTTCAGCCTTCTGCAATGAAAGTGTGAGCGCAAGGAATTTTCGGCAGTGGTGAGCAAAATCTTCTTCGCTAAGTTCCTTGCGCTTACACTTTCATCGCAGGAGGCTCAAATTTTTTCACAAGGTCCATACTACGATTATTTAAAAACTGCTGGAAGAATTTGTTTGTACAACCTGTAAACGCGATTTTCAAAATTTCACCAAAGTGTCCCCTTCAGGTTCTATGAGAAACACTTCAATGGAAGACATGCCCCGACGGAGCTGATGTACCAAGGAACCGCTTCAAAACTAGTCTTGGATCACGTTAACCGGATACTTGAATGGAATACAGTCTCGAACGGAGTAGATGTAATAGAAAATCGCTTGGAAAATAGTCTTGGATCACGTTAACTGGATACTTGAATGGAATACAGCCTCGAACGGAGTAGATGTAACAGAGAATCGCTTGGAAAATAGTCTTGGATCACGTTAACCGGATACTTGAATGGAATACAGCCTCGGACGGAGTAGATGCAACGAAGAATTGCTTGAAAACTAGTCTTGGATCACGTTAACCAAATACTTGAATGGAATACAGCCTCGGACGGAGTAGATGCAACGAAGAATTGCTTGAAAACTAGTCTTGGATCACGTTAACCAGATACTTGAATGGAATACAGCCTCGGACGGAGTAGATGCAACGAAGAATTGCTTGAAAACTAGTCTTGGATCACGTTAACCAGATACTTGAATGGAATACAGCCTCGGACGGAGTAGATGCAACAAAGAATTGCTTGAAAACTAGTCTTGGATCAC
>JAEUYN010000446.1:82957-146121 GCA_018257835.1 Euura lappo | reverse complement strand
AATATAAAACAATTATGTGATTATTCACCAAATATAACCTTTGCCTCTAGTCATTCTGATCGGTCACAGTGAAATGTACATCGAATTGAAATTATTGTTCCAACAGGATATGTGTGATGTTTTCAGTGTGATACATCATTACGAGATGTCTTTCCTGACGATGAATGGATCGACTCGCATATTGTCCGACGAGGAGATGAAGACTTCGGATGAAGTATGTATTCACTTGAAAATTTAACTTTCACAACTCATAAGAACATACACATTTTCATGGATTTTCGGTGTTTACGTCAGCGCAAGACAATACAAGGGTAGGCCAGCAGCTGACTTGCTCAGCGAGAAGAATATTTGGGATACTACTACAGTGGCGTCGGGTCCTGATTCGTAGTTTCGGTAGTTTCCTCTTTACATGATGCCTCTGTTTTTCGTGAGAAAGCCATATGTTTCCTGCAACTAAATATGAAGCTGTACTATTGTATGTTCTACAGAAAGGGACTATATTTTTACACTCCAATGTTAGACCCTAAAGAACCAAGAAGTAAGCAAGTTTTTGTGGCATAAAGTCTGACTATGTAAGATCGAATCTTACAAAGATCTTACAAAGCATGCGTATCTAGATTATGGGAGTACAGAGCCTGGTATGTAATTCTAGTCTTCTCGCTATAGATTAGACGCAAGGAAACTCTTCGTTGAACCCTTTCGAAGCTCTCCGAAGAGGTCTGGCGCAAGGTTCTTGTATTTCAATTTTCATCTCATGGATTTTTACTTTACAATTGTGGCCCAGGGTCTTTCTTAATCCTTAACTGGTTTTAATTCACATATTATGAAATGATATTATAAATTGATAAATATAAGTTCATGAAATTTCACACCCCTAAACTTTTCAAGCTATTGTAACATAACATTTGAAAAAATTAAACACACAGAATTCAATAGATCAGATTCCGATAATTTTGTATACTTATACGCTCATTGAAGTGAATAATTTTGTATCTGAACATAACGGAGAAAAAAGATTTTTTCGAATATTTAGCCAGTCGCTGTTCCTAGTTCATAAGACGTCGACCACAATCAAACTTCTCCTCTAGTCGCAGCGCAGAAAATTAAGAACTGCGACTGGCAGAATATTCAAACTATCGACACAAAACATTGTTATCCAATCGTGGCACCTATTGTAAGAATATTCATCATTCACTGATCGAAAAATTAATAAATTCATATTCATCAATACACTGATAAATACTGATATACTATTTATATACTGATGAATTACTGTTATAAAATATTATGATCGTACAGAATAAAGAAACGTATAATAAATTGTGAAATCCTTGTCTATAATTATTTCGCATAATAATTTCATGAGCTATAAATCTGATCAGATATAATCATACTTAATCGAACCACAATTTTCACATCCGAATTTATGCGCAACGTTCGTATCTGATCATATCTGTCCATATCTGACTCTATACATGTCCATGTCCATGTCCATGACTAGTTGGGGCCATTTTCGGATACATATAATCATGTCTGGTCACTTACATATGGGGTATTCCATGTCAACCCGACCAATGATTTTCCCTCGCTATTTTTTATTCGCTTCACGATTTCTTATATAATTTTACGATATCAAAAAAGGTCTCCTGAAATTTTCCAGATTTTTCCCGCCTACCGTTTATTTTTTATGATTGTTCAAACCCAGCTCAAAATTGGATTTTTTTCAATCTGAAAAAATTCTCAAGAATCTAATTTTTCATTTCTATAATTTTGACACCCGTTCGATGATCGGCCGATTTTTCTTTCCATTTTTTCTAACGCATCAAACATTTCGAACGAACAAAACGCCATGTTTCAACGTTACAAAAATTCTCCAAAAATTAATTAATTTAAAGTAATTTTTGAAAAAACTTTCGTAACGTTGAAACGTGGCGTGTTTTCTGTGCAAAATGTTACAAGTGCTAAATAATAATAGAAAAAAAAATCGGTCCATCGTCGAACGGATGTCAAAATGATCGGAATGAAAAATTTGATTCTTGATCATTTTTTCCAATTTTTTGAAAAAAATCCAATTTTGAGATGGGTTTGAATCATCAGAACACAACGTGAATATCATCAATAAACCTCAATATTGATATACATAGATCCGGATTTGGAATTGTTTCTTATCGCTGCTCATTACAGTTGACTTTATTGTCGTAGAGTTGCGTTTGAGTGCACTCCGCTAAAGAATGTATTAATTCCGATTGATTCTGATTGAATATACTGAAAACACGATCACACGCATATAATAAACCAATTTATATTTAATGGAATTTGAAATCGTGTTTTTTACATCATAATCGGAATCAATCAGAGTCGATGCACATTGTCAGTGCAGGGTAGGGTTTGGAGCGTCGGCAGGTTTTCAGACAAGCAGGATTAGCCCCTGCGGAGGTTGGGAGAGTTTCAATCAATATCTTGAAATGAAACTCGGTAAAACTACCATTCTGACGTTTTGGCATAGTGGGTCTAATATTGCACCCAGACCAGACCTACTTTAACATCTTTAACCCCCTACGTAGGAGCACTACTCTGGGAGTTCGTGAGGCGCTAAATTTCGACTCAGGTTTAATCGTTTGTCCATTCACTGCTACAACTGGGTTTATTGTTGAATGTTAAAATCGTCACTTTTACGTGATGAGAACAATCTCCTGCAGACTTTGGTCATCGTTTTAACTTGACCTCCCACAAATCTGTTTTTCAGAGGCAACGGGACTCCGAGACGTCAGAATTACAGTACCAGCAATAGTCCGGTCAAAGGATTCAGCACTCCTCACCTGTGACTACGATCTGGAAGGTGCTGATCTTTACTCGATCAAATGGTACCACGAGGAGGAAGAGTTCTACCGTTTCGTACCGAAGGAAGCTCCACCACAAGCCACATTCGTCGTTCGGGACATTCATATAGACGTACATACTAAATTGTACACAAATTTCGAATTAAGAATATCGTGTATCTACTCGGACGCCTGGGATTCCGGAAAGTGACCATCAAAATTATCACTCTCGACATATCCTAATTAATTTACTCCAAAGTCTGGGTACACGTATTTCGAATTAGGTGCACACGTGCCCTCATTAACGCCCAGCATCATATCCGAATAGTAGAAGATCGATTTCTGTCGGTAGAACGGTTCAATCCTTACAACACGTACACAAATTTAGCCGGCAATCTTGAATCCCGGAAATTGCGAACTGGTTATCTCGCCGCTAGGAATTGACTCGATAAATTTTTGGTACCACGATTACGTCTGAATCGATATTACCATCGCTATGGACACGAGGTGCTATCTGCGCGCCAGCGGGCTCTTCGATTGTCGCAAAGCCAAATTTTACCCTGATAAATTTGTACAAAATCAGACTGCAGGAATGCAGTTTTTTACAGCTAAACTCCCGTAAAACTATATCAACACAGTGTGCTGCCCATCTTGATAAGAATTATTGATATTACGTGATTCTGATACGTAAAACAAAATATCGTTTTTAACTCACTGCTTCAAACCCTTCAAGTGGTCATGCAATCACATAAGGATGGCGAAATTCATGTTTCGATCCGGTTCGAAATTGCCAATTTTAAAACGTCCGGAATTCGGGCCAACAAAACCAGCAAACCACTCGAAGTGTCGAAGTATAGAATCGAAGAAGTAGTATTATTGATGCAGTAGGTACATGAGCGTACGAGTGCTGCTTACTAACTAGAATAGAGTAGTCCCTGTGATTTGAAGTAAAATAAAAGCCTATACATGTTTGATTTGAAACCCCGCAGAGTCAGCATTCGAACACGAAGGACGTGACGTTGGTCAACGTGTCTAGAAAGTTGACCGGAAAATACAGATGCGAGATATCGGCTGACGCCCCATCATTTCACACAGTGATAAAAGCTGCGCCGATGCTTGTTGTGGGTAAGTAAACCATTTCCTTCGCCAATCCTCTTTCGTCTCGTACCGTTTGCCTTTTCTTGTCTATAATCTTTCCCTGTCTCTCGCGATGGATACTCTGTATTCCCTCGGCGGTTTGGCGAAGCGCCAAAGATCGAGCTAATCTCTTTAGTGCATCTGGTGAATTATATAATTACTAGATGTCCCAGAAACGGATCCTTCGATCGAGCCTGAGAGGGAACGCTTATCTGCGGGAGATACTCTTCGGGCCAATTGCACGTCAGGTGCTTCCAGTCTCGCCCCTACCGTTACGTGGGCCCTGAACGGCGAACCTGTAAGTATCCTACGTGACCTTACTCGATGATTAAACTTCTCAGCATGGAGGTTTGCAGCGCCGCGGTTCAGCTTTCATCAAGTTTCCACTCTCTGTTTCTATTCTCTGTTCCCTTCAGCCTCGATCATTCGCGTTAGAAATTAATAAAATTAATTGATACAGATTGCCGGTCTATCGTGAACTCTGGTTGGCATCCCGGTCAACTCGGAGAGCAGGACATCAATTGCAATGACAATTGGAAGCTTGATAGCCGGTGCTCAAACCACCGATCGATACACTCTCATTAGAGTAATCGTATCGCGGTTATTCGCCGGATCTTGTGGTTAACGACGATTTGTGTTTTGCTATTTGCTTTTGCTGAGCCTCCTTATAGCCACCGCCACGGAAGCTCACGGTCGGATTTGCGGCGTCGTTAGTGTACCGCCTCTTCTATCTCTGCAGTGGATTTTCTCATTGTTATAAACCAGGATGAACCGTGTGAGAAAGTATGTCCATTATCTTGGCTTTCGTGGTCTGGATGTAGTCGCAAATTCTTACACTGTCAGTGTATTCGTTCATCAACCTCCAAATATTAACATTCATCTTCCTTAATGCGTGCCCACCAAGTGGAACAGTTTATCACCTGACGTTATGTCAATATTTACATAGTTTACATCTCGACACAAGATTATACGTTGTCTGTATAGCTGTGTGGGTATTGATAATCAGAAGCACATGCCATTTTTCGTGGCATCACATCCAACGACCTTACGACGAAAAAAATCATGATGGCGTTACAGGAGTTGAGATTCAGCACTGTTCTTTGGTCGAATCTACAAAAAATGTGGGTTCGAATGAAATTCGTGTGAATTCCGGCATAAAAATGCGCAGCTTTTACAAAACAAATTTGAAGGGGTTCTAGATTTCTGTTAAGGGTTGAAGAGTGCAATCTACTCGATCGCCGCAATGTCTCAAGGAGTACGCACACTTTGAAGTTTTTTATCCCGGGAAAAAATGGTTTAGATCTAATTCGTATCTCCGGAGATCTACTTTAGATCTAAGTAGATCTACGTAGCTTCGAATTGATCTACTGTCATGTTCGAATGCCCATGCTTGTTAGATCTATGTATATTCACCTAGATGACGTTAGATCTACTTTAGATCTAGGTAGATCTGAGATGAGTAGATGTTTGATTTCGATTTTTTCGATTTCCACAATTTTTTTTTTTTTTTTATTTTTTTTCCTTACTCGTATTCACGATTTCTTATTTTATAATGATAGTGAGTATTTTTTCAGTATAGTAATGCAATTAATCAATGTTTTTTCAATTCATTTCCGGAATTGACATTGACATAAAAATAGATCTACGTAGATCTCTTGAGATCTCATAAGATCTACGTAGATCTCATTAGATCTATTCCAAAATTTAGATCTACGTAGATCTAAAGCATTGAGATCTACATAGATCTACCCGATTTTTTCCCGGGATGCTACAAAATTGTCTTCACACAATTTTAGAGATACATTTTTGTTGTTTTTTGCTATGCAAGGAATGAACTATGTATACGGGTGTTCCGATTCTTGGATTTTTGGGTCCCAAAATGTTCAGAAGAGACGACTTTCTTGAATAAACAAATATTTTGTTGGGATAGATTTATTCTCACTCGAGTAAATACATGACTTCATTTTAGTTAATAGTTAATATCTGGTTCAATTTTCATCGAATCGAAAAGTTTTCATAGTCTCTGCTCAGTTTGAGACCAGAACATCTGAAAGCGAACTACCAGAAATGCTCATTTCATGCCAAATAGAATTGTAAAAGAAAATGGTTCGCACTATTATTTTATTCTCCTTATTTCCCGCGCGAGGCTCTATTCTAATTTATTCAAATCCACCAAGATGGTTCATGGGAGGGTCATGTAACAATATTGTGAGCCATGGTACTTCAATATAGGATAAGTTAAGGCGTAGTCTTTTTTTCAAGGACACCAGTGAAGAACCGGAAAAGAAATGTGTGACTTCGAAAAAAGTAGGAAAAACTTTTTATTTCATTAGTCGTTATATACGGTAGTTCACAAGGGTTATGAACGTCCCGAAAAGCTCGTAGCGCGAGCTCCTACTTTGAGACGTAAATCACCGTAGTACCGTAGTAGAAACAAAAGGTTGAAGAAGTAAGTCCCACACGCAGAACCGAAAAGTTTGCCTTACAGAGTAAAGGGAAAGAAGTAGAAGTGTGGCGGTAGTTGAAAAGAAACCTTGAGTTCCTATGGCGGAATTCTGCGGAACAATTTTCGGCGGAAACAACTGGTCTCTCTGAACCCATGAGGTGAAACGACCGAGAAGTTGAACAGGAGGGTAGAACGAACTCCTCAGGGACAATTTATGCGGTTTCCTTCGTATTTAAAGTCCCAAGGGACCCGTACATTTATTGACGTCCTCTCTTATTATTTATAGATCAAACGTGAGTATTTTTCACCCTTCTCCATATATTTTGTGATCAAATGTTTCAATGTTGGTGCACTCATTTCATATCTAAACATTTTATCTATACACACGATGCAATAGTTTCAAATGGACTTAATCCATACGTCGATTCGATAGCGACCATTACGATCCTTGGTTATCTTTTATTATGTTTCCAAATCCTTTTTTCTGTGATCCAATACCATAAAAAAATGCTTACTCGGGATAGATGTCGACTCTCCAGATGGAAAAATGAATGAACGATTTCAACGATACGCAGCTGAGCATAGGACGAGCGAGGCAGTTTCGTTTTAAATGAAAAATTCCAACACCGTAAAATACTGATTGTGCTGAAAATTTTTACTTTCATCCCTTTTGTTTGTGGTTTTCCGTCTCTTGAAATTGCCCCCACCGTCACTATTATTATGAACAGGAAAAATTGATGAGTTTTTCGTCTATCCAGGATTGGATGGGAAACTCTAATACATGCAGTCCTTGTCTCTTTTCGTCTATATTCACTGATGCAATTATAATTATGCGGGATGAAACGAGCCCGCGTAATTACGTCATAAAGTGCAGAAGGCATTCTGGCGGGTACTCACTTCCACGCGGTCTCGTGTAACGTCGAAGACCACACAAACGTTTAATGGCTCGGTGCCCTAGTTTTTTTATTCCTCTTCCTGCCGTCTAATATTTCCATAACTGAAAATGACAATTCCTATCTTTTATGGAATGGAAACAAAAGAAGTCCAATGTCCATGGAAACGTTAGCGTGAATTTATTGGAACACAACATTTTCACTGTGCCTGAAATATTGGAAATTTTGTGTATAAAATTTGAAAGCTTTTTTTTCCCCTAAATCTAGAGGTTCTGCGATTCGTTCATTGAAGGCAGTGTATCAACGGCCGCAATCAAACAACCACAAAGATACACGCAGACACACGATTCAGGGGTAGAGGTCGCATCAGTTTCGGTGAAATCAACGGATCAACAGATAAACTTCATAATTGAATTTGGGTCTCTCAACGCCCTCGGAGTTGATATAAATTCCGTAGGAGGTACATTCTGCGGACTATACTAACCGAATTCTCGATCCACTTTGGCAAGTGCTCAATTATAACGACACATGCGGATTTATTTTACGGTAAGGAATTCAATTAGGTTTGAAACATAATGTGCTACGTCTACTCAATTATCCGAACTTGCGTTCTGATCGACTGGACCTTCGCAGAGAATGGCTTTCATTTTAGTAGGATTGCATCAGACTCCGCTATTAGCCGCCCACTCGTATAACGTTTCCCTCATAATATGCTAAGTACGCACTCTTCGTTATGAGAAACCTGCTCCAAACTTGGAGAATCTACCATCGCCTTGCATCGTGTGGTCTGGTGTACTTGAGATTTACGATTACTTCAAGATGCAGATTAGATTCCTGAACTTGAACTTGAAAATTGAAGGCGATGAAAAACTTGATGGAAAAAACCTAACAATAAGTACATCTGTTCCTACATCCATCAATCACGATGGACTTATCCTCCTATCCAATTTTAGAACTTAACGAGCGGGTTTGGGCTGAGTATGAGTCAGCTTTCGAACTTTCCATTATTTATTTTGATGAAAATTTTCTTTCAACCTCGAAACGAAGATCCAGTACAAATTCAACTTTTCAGTTCTGGGGTGATTAAAATAACTTCCTCTTTCCTCTGAAAACTGAGAAGCGCGAAGTTAAAAAGTACTAATATGTAGAATTTTGCGGTATGTGGATTCCTTTGGTAAAATTGGTGCTGAATAACGCAGAGCAAAGGTATTTTCACCGCAGACATAATAAAAATGTTGAATCTCGCGAGAGGGAGGTACACAAAAATCTTCAGATGTATTATTCATGAGTGAGGGAGGAAAAAAAAAGAAAAATGTGAAACGAGATAAAGGTATGATAACAGCATAACGCGAAGCGAACGATTAGGCACGTTACGTTGGAATAAGATGTCTACCATTGTCACAGACATGGTTCGTCTGAATCTGTACAAACGATAGAAAACAACGTAAGACTAAGCGATTAAACCGTTTACCGCACCCTTCCAATCGAGAGCACTGCAGATTTGTATAAACCAAGTGAAGATACGAAAGCGGAATTTGTGGAAAAAAAATCAATACTCCCTAGCGGATTTTTTTCATAGCGGATTGCCGGTTCAGCTTCGACGTATTCTGGCTGCTAATCTCCTTGAACTTTCGAGAACGATCAAATCCTGATCATCAATTTATTGTACTTACAAGTGGCCACGATGGAGGAAAACTGCTAAATTCACAGACGGAATTTTAGGGGTACTACGAATTAATGACTTTTCACTTTCAATGTCCTGCAAGAAAATTCAGTGACTTTCAAACATTATTAAGGGATTGGCATAATTTGAGAAGATTTTCAAGGATTTTCAATGCCAATAATTTAACGGAATTCCAAGGAATTTAGAAACGAATTCAAAGCACTCGACTTCCAAAAGACTTCCAAAGACGAACGAATGAATCATGTAAGTGACTTCCGAAAGTGTGTGAATTTGCAAAAACTCCCGAAGTCTTTAAGCGATCCCCAAAATCTTCAGTCCTAAAAACAGGGTACAATAGATTTCCGAAGTGAATAGCACCTCGGATATTTCAATACGTTTATGAACATCAAGTTATCAGATGTTTCATGTGTAACAACTAACAAGCATGATTTTATTCAGCAAAACGTCGTATAATGGCGCTTACGTCCTTATGTCATTAGACACGGGAAATATAAATGACAAGTGTGCACGTCAAAGAATCCATCAATTTTTTCGAATCGTATTCGAATTGAAAATTACATATGAAAACTTCGGATAAATACATTTTTCCTGAAAATTAGAATGGAAAAATGATTGGCGAAAAAATGGCGTTTTCATACATGGATTCCATCCAGAAAACTTCAGAAAACAGACTGACTGGTCTAACATATCAGGCTTTAACCGATATTTCACAACATGTGAGTTATTGATTTGCTTCCTGCACATAATTTAACAGATATTTTTCCGTGCGGGAATCTTCAAATATTGATTGAAATTAGTGTCCGAAGGTTATTTGACTCACGAACCACAAATTTGTCGTTGAATTTCCAAAAGTTCAAACCAAAAATTAATTTTTTTTTTAGCACGGACACACGGTAAATTCGAAGGCTTCCTAAATGAGATTGCTGTTATTTTATAAACACAACCCTGGACCCCTGTAATTGCAGTTGAACGGGACAACCCTGCCGTACAAAACGTGGTCTCGGCTGTTGGGCCACGGCGATCTCCAAGCCACGGAATCGACTCTGCGTCTGAAGACGTCCGGAGACATATTTAAGGATGGAAAGTTTGTGCTGCGTTGTTTTGCAGCAATACCAAGCATCTATACAGCCTCAGCTGAGTTGGTTGTCGCCGAAGATACACCCCTGATTGCATCAATCACTGGAGACGCCTCGCCGCACTTACGCCGTGAGTCTTGTCTACTCGAGAAGTAATTCTTATTCCCTTCCCTCCGCATATTTCCTCCCTTTATATCGCTCATATTTCTCCGACTGCCCGTATACACGTATTATTCCGTCTCCCTCGGCTGTTTGTATTTGTCCATGGGGTAGGGGAGCCGAGACCAGAGGTTGAGGATTCGGTGATTTTTATACCGCATAAAGTCAAGAAACTTTTCCGGGTTTTGAGATTTAAAGACTATATTTGATTCCTGATTTTATCAGTGCTCGGATTTAAAGGGATCAACAGATAAATGGGGCAAGTGAATGCGTAGCCAATCGCCGGGGAACGCCGCAGCAATTTTCTCATAAAATTGGTCGATTTTTACGAAGCTGACGATTTTGTTGAACGCAAAAGATTCGAGACCGGATATCGCAATCACGTATCACTTCAGTTTAAAATAAAACCATCGTTTCCTTGTTATCTAAAGATGTTAAAAAGTGCTATTGCCATCTTTTACTCCAAGGAAGCTCATTTCGGCGAATCGGTGGGTACAATTTCGTTCGATTTAGACAAGATAGTTATTGTTCGCCTCAAATTTTATACCCTAAACTCTCAGGTGTATCGGGACCAGGTCACTTATTGATGCTAGGGTGAAATATATTCGATTTAAAAGATCAGGAAGCCTTTTATCGCCGTTCGTAATCGACAAACCACCCTCAGACGCTCTATACACTCGAATGTGACACGTTCGTGCATTTTCTGTGAGATATTCGCTCAGGCCACAATGTAAATGAAAATCACTCTCCTTGATTGTTATCCTACGGTTACGAAAACAGCTCTCGCATTCGACGGATTGAGCCAACGGCACTTGGGTCATCACTGAAGACGTGATCTGCATAATCGGGCATACAGACATAAAGTTGGCACTCAAGGCCCCCCACTATATCTACACATGCTCATAGTGAATCTCTGATACATCGTAGTGATTGTGGTGACTCAGACTAGGTCGTTCCGAAAATGACATGGTGGTTTAGTGGAGGGTAAGGACTGACAGGAGATGTTAGTGTGAGTATCGATCCAGGGTGGGTTTGAATTGGAATGATTTATAATCATTCTTCCCAAGGTCTGCCGAATCAAATCAGAGGAACCTTTACTGCTGATTTCACGAAACATGTACATAGTCCTGCAGTAGTGGTCACGAATTGTTCTGAAACTGGTCTATGGAAATGGTTATGTCATGAAATCATTGATAAGACACGAGTGTTTGGGGATTTGGTGGCACTCTTGGAACAGGATATAGACATGAAATTCGATATCGTATGAACGTGGTTCTACGGCCCACACACTTCGAATCTATATCCGAGGAGATTCGTTGATATGAATGAAAAATGTTGCGCAACAGATCCACCGGCTTTAGTAATCACTCCTTTAATCCCAGTAGAGCCTTCAGAATGGGATATAAAGTGAGATTTATGAAACTTAGCTGCCGGATATAAGTATCAAATCTTGACAAGATTAATACGCCGGGGTTCAATGAATCCAAGAATGATTATCACGTGTGTGTGACATTATTAACTATTCACAACACGCGTACGATACATAGGGTATGATTGTTCATCCAAGTTTATCGTATCACGGCGCGATACCTCGTATGCCTAATATTTAATTGCAATTAACTTCAAAGTTATCCACGTGCAATATATTCCGTAGACACTTTGACGCTACGTAAATTTATCAATAATTAACTTGTTTACTTTTGGTCTAAACGCTGCGCGTCTCTCATAGACGGTATTCTTGTTGTCAATCCAGCCTTCAGACTTTGGCAAAAGCTGCGACGCGATGTCGAATACAGTTGCATTGAATCGTGCCTTCTCTCGTACTCCCAGTTTATGCACCACACAGACTCCGCGAGCTTCGAATGCAAGAATTGTTTACTCAAGCCAGTGGGGTATTTTGAGCTCCTATTTACCCACAGATACATGCACACCGAGGGTAGATTTAATCGGTATAACACACACTATCAAAGTACGGAGGAGAAAATACTTGAAATTTATGCAAAACGTTGTTGATATTCCTTTTGCAGAATCAAGTGGATGCAACGAACGGAGTATCATGCGAATCGGCACTCTTTTGCCATTCCTGGCAGCAGTCGTATCCTGGAGCAGGTAGCTTCTTGACTGACCCGATCACATCGTCCATGTCAACCTAGTAGCTAGGGCTTCCACTTATGTATGTTACTTACTATGTATGGTGTAGATAGGTGGATCGTTTTTATTGGAGTGACATAAGTAATAATACACACACACACACACACACACACACACACACAAAACCAATATACAGTTACTTTTTACTATGTTAACTTTTGATGTAAATTGTTATTAATAAAATGTGTTGATATCTATGCACTCGCATCCATGTAGTTTTGTTGCGATCGATAACGAAAACTGGTCATTTTTCCACTTACCAAAGCCAGTCCTGTCGATAACACATCAGGGATCAGGCAACGAGCACTGATCAAAGCACTGACTGTAAGCCTCAAAAAGTTGAATGGCTATCTGGCCATATCGACATATTCTAGATGAAGTATCAATTTATCGTTGAAATTGAACGCAGCGGCAACTAGACATCACATCGTGACACATAAAGTCAAAATATTACCTTCGACTCGATTATAAAGCCTCTGGTTCAAAACGTTGTGGAAATAGCTTTCGAACCGTGTGGGGGATTCTTTTGAGTGACTGGAAAAATTCTTCCGTTGGTTAATTGCCTGACACATCGGGTCACAACCCACAAGGACATCGCGTTGGAGGAATGCGTTTGGCTCCATGGGGATGAAAAGTTTCGATCGGAGCTCTGTCTATACGTGGGTAGAATGGAACGGCGTGGATTCGTCGCTGAGTCTAGTATGGTGTGCGATATGTCCGAGTCACAAGAGTTGTGGTCTCTACGGAAGCTCCCGGAAACTTGTTGGGGTAAGTTTAACTCTAACTCAGTTCGATAATTTGACACTTTACGACTAACGGCTCGAAAAGGAAAGGACTAGAAATCAACCTCCCGAAACTGACTTCTAGAAAAAGAAATGTAACGATTTGTCAGCGTCCGTTTCTTCATCGATCGTTCTTTCGCTTGTGATTCGAGTGTTTAGTTTTTCACTTTTTTTTTAATGACCCTAATATAGCATCGATGTATGTATAAGGCAGTATACAAGGTTTCAATTTTACCTCGAAGATGAGGGGACAAACATTGTCGAAGAATTATCGAGTGGATTTTTTGTTTATTTTCGTTGTTTGTTCGCCAAGGGGCTCAATTGTTTTCATTCTTCGAACCAATTTAATTTTTTTTTTTTTTGTTATTGTTATGATTTGATTTTCTGAAAAATGTCAGTCCATTCAGATTCGTTTGTTAGCTCAATAGGTAATTACTTTCGTAATTAAAATTTAATCTCAATATGGAATAAAAATATTCCTGAATAAATAACGAGTTTGAAACATACTCTCGGAAATTTAGTGTTTTATTCTTCTGTTTTTGTGACGATATTGTAGAAGATATTATTGTCGTATTACATGAACTACTGTCGATTCAAAGCACAATGGCGTTGAAAAAGATCTTTCTCACCATGTACATCAATTTTATTGAAAAATCTTTGGAAAAATCAAGCTTGAAGATTATATTGCACGGAAATTGCCTTTTTGCCAGAATGATTAAGAATAAAAAAAAATACAATTTCATATGAAACTTCGGATTCTTACCCTAATCGCATTAATTTATTACACCAGCGAGTTTAGTCTACTAATTTCCTTTCTATCCCAGAGCCTTTTAGTTTGTTTAGTTTTGTCGAGCGAAGCGCAGGGATATATTTTCGTCCCCGAAACAAACAAAGTGAATGGTGCCACTCGTGTCCGAAGGGTTGACGTGGGAAGTGGAGATGAGGTTACAAAAAGTAGGCAAAGGGTAATGCGATCTCAGAGGCCGCTTCCGTGAAGAGAGGGAGAAATGAGTCGCGTCATAATTGAAGAAGTTGGAGTTCAAATTATCTTTATTGGAGTATGCAGATATAAAAGACAGACGGGTAAACAGTTTACCGAGAGTTCTTACAAACACCCAAGTTCTGTAATGACGACTCAGAGAAATTATAGCAATTAGTATATTCAGAGATCAGCTAAGGATTCGAAAGACATTCATTTCAAAGAACGCAAAAGCGCGTGGTACCCTCTACCAAAAAGTTGAAATTCTCGTTCAGCTTCCATTTCCATGATTTATTACATTCGCCATTTGAATTAGATTATCAGATGGGCAAAGAATTTGAGTAATTAACTTCACTTTGTTCACCCCTATTTTACACCCCACTGTCAGATGATGAATACCGAGAGGTTTTTCAAGGTAGGGGAAGCTTGACTGGCAATAATTGACAGGCGTTACTGCCCTGGCTAAGACGAAAAGGAAGGAAAATAATTTATATTGAAAATGTGTGGAAATAATTTCAGCGCCTTCCGTGATGAAGTAGCAGGAATGACATTCTCTCGTTACGATTGATGAAGGGTTTAATTGACCATCTAAAATTGATTCACGAGTCAAGGTTTAATCTGAAAATTTGAATGCAAATTTCACATTCCTCGGTAAAGTCTTTAGCGGATAACTTCAGGTAACAAGATTGTGATGCAACTACATCATGGCGCCTGCAGGGAAATTGCATTGAACGTGTTCGAGAAACACGACCCTTCATAAGCAAGTACTCAAATACACCCCCAGTTTTGAATCAAATTCTTTACCGAGGTATTACATTAATGTTTCGCAAAATGGATTGCAGTGATATTTTCTACTTTTTTTCTAAGATCAAAGCTGGTGCGGTTGAACACGAGCGTGGTATAGGAGATCTGAGAAGTAACCGGGGAGCCGAATGTGTCGTTACAAGCTGTGTGATCTTGACTCACAAAAGTGTGATTTCCCGCGAGAAATCCCCGTGTCACCAAGATTCTTCAGGTTTCCGCCTCAAATCATCGCGTTGAAACGGGGTGATGCCTGAATAATAAGTTTCTTCTTATTTCTGCACAAAATCCTCTCTCCTAAATTTTGGATAAAAACAAAGCCCGAGAAAAGCCTGCGCTCAATATCGTTCCTACCCTAGCCACAAAATCTTACTTCTCCTATAGGAGAAGTCAACAACGTCGAGCGGCAACAACGTCTCACATCCCGCGGAATTGTTCTCCCGATTATTTCTACACAGTTCTTCTTATTTTTTCATATCTTGATGAGATCACATGAACATCCTCGTACGAGGTCAGCCATTACGGTGGTTCCTGATAATTGATCATTTGAAAGTCGTATGCCCGTGCAGTTTGTCATCGGCAGTAAATTCTGTGAATCCCAACTGGCACAGAGATGGTATTGCACGAAGTCTTGTTCAGAGTCTAATTACAGTTGCTGTCCACGGAATATCATTTGATCTGATTGATTGTATTGCCCTGCCACAGTTTGACAAGTTATCTCTAACACGTCGTGCCAGCCCCGGTTCATTTACATCGGAAATATTCCGTACTCGATTGACGTTGAGTTGACAAACACTATGTGCCTGGGTATGCATGCACAATGGCGCAGTCGCATTATCAGACTAATTCTACAGGTATACAGTGATTTTGTGAATGTTCAACATGTTATGCTCTGACTGTGAAAAATCCACAGTACGCTGAAGCATGAATGGAATTGCTTACATATATACAACCTACCACTCTCGACGGTGCAGAAACGATTTCCTTGGATTCTCGGCTACTTTCCTCTACAAATGCGTGTACCGAATGGTGGTACAGAATTATTAGACTGACTGCAGACGACAGTTCAAACCTGTGAAAATTGGATGTGTCAAAATGTCAAGTGCCTGGCTGGACTTTCAATTGCCGTGCCAGACACTTGTGATACTTAATAAGCGCAATAGATTTTCGATTTGAACATCAAATCCCAAACATTCTTCTACTTACCGATCATGTTATTTTATAAATGGCTGGCTTGCAACCTGCGTGTATCAATTTACATTAACTATGCGACACAGGTTCGAGGCGACGAAGAGATGACGAGTCCCAAGAGGCTTTTCATAACGTATAATAGGACGTTTTTATCGGAACGGTTACGTAATACCGATATATCATTCCGTAATTGTACCCAGCCAACGTTTTCGACGGCGTTGATATCATGCCTGGGACCAATGGCGATATTATACGAATAAGGAACATAGTGTTCGTGAAGTTGACGTTTTCTATGGAATTAAAAGTCGTGGTGGAAAGATACGGTGGTTAAAATTTTGATGCGGTATCGTATCCGGTATAAAATCCATTCATAAATTGCCTTATTTTTCAAGTTCTCGGTGAAACAACTGGACGTATCAACTTCAAGTAGATAATGCTATACCTACGAGGTTTCCTTGTTCAAGATTATCCTCGTCTCACGACCGCTCTCACGGCTCTTCTTTTTCCCTTTTTCCATATCTTCTTTGTAGACATATGTCGCGTTTCCCAGTGACAAATGAACGAGCGCAAAAAGATGAGGGTTGAGATTATGCGTACGTGTGACGGGGGTAGAAATTCGACTGTTCCCCTTTAACTTGGGCGACATCTGATCCCGACTAATGAATGAGGATCGTCTGTACAAAAGCCGTCATTTCATGCCTGTACATTATCGATCCGGTGCAAATTTCAAAGGAATACACCAACACTGGGCAAACAGGTGAGTCACCTAGCTTTGAACCCTTGAAGTGGGTGAACCCCTACGACCCTGATAACGTTGAACTGCTTCATATCATGAGTTCTACCCCCTAGTCATCAAGCTTCGTCCAACGATTCTCAGGTAAGTATCGATTCTAAAAAAAAAAAAATTTTAACGAAAAAAAATGTAGGGAGTGGTACTTGGCAGGCCAGGTGTGGGTAGGTGAAAGAGTATTAGGTCAAATATTTACGTGACATTTTCATCCATTGCTATGATGGCCCGCCAAGTACCACTCCCTAAATTTTTTTTCGTTCAAATTTTTTTTTTAGAACTTTTCCTCCCAATTTTTATCACATATTTGAAAAACCAGATTGATTTAATTTTATTGTTAATTCTTGTACTTGGTAGTTGTATCTGATTTCAAACGTTTCATAGGAAGAATGTTTTGAAAGACGACTTTTGTTAAAACTAATTTTTGTTAAGGAGTATTTTTGGAGGAAGACTTTTTGTTGGTAGATTTTCTTGGGAAGACCACATTAATGTACTTGGCGACGGTTTTTGCACCGGAGGTGCTTTTTGGGAGATATCATTACTTTTTGTAAAATTTCGCTTGACCACCCAATAATCGTGCTCGCTCGCTCGGTCGTCAGTAATACTTATATGCATATAGTTTCTCGATTTCTGATTTTTCTTAGACATCTGACGCGAAATTTGAACCTCTATTGAGTATTACAAGCTTTTTCGTTACAGTCCTTTTTTCCCTATATACTTGCAACGTGTACCTAGCTCTGCGTGTAGCCTTCCTCCTTTCCCATCCGGGCTTGAGACCGGGAATGATGGAGTTCGTTGCATACAGGGTTATAGCTGCTGCTCACTCTAATTTTCCTTGAGCATTCGAATGTTGAATATCAAATATCGTTATCGCCAGTGCCGGCAACTTACCAATTTTCCGTGTGTTGTCAGGTCGCGATCGGGAGGGGGAGGTATAGGGAAATGATTTTGTAGTTTCTTATATTTTTATTTTCCACTCGGACGGACCAGCAACGAAAGTCAGAATTACCGTACAAATACAAAAAAAAAATTACGAATTCATGAATCTTCAACACCACGGTGAAATTCCGTGTGTTTTAATTTCACACTGCTGTGATTCCATGTGTTGTCGTGACAACACAGACAACACAATACTTGCCGGCCCTGGTTATCGCATACAAAAATCCTTCCAACAGTTTTAAAATAATGGTAGCTTAGACTGTGAAAAAAAAACTTCGGCCTCCTGCGGTGAAAATGTAAGAGCAGAGAACCTTGCGATGAAGCCCACCGCTGCCTAAAATTCCTTGTGTCTACACTTTCATCGCAGAAAACTGCATAAATAAACCAATTTTTGCCAAAAATTTCACCAGTCTTCTGCTAAATAATATGAAGCCTGTTGGGTATAATGTTAGGTATGTAACTCCAGAATTGTTGATACATTACATTATGGTCCGAACTGTATAGGGTTTGAATAACGCGCCTAGAAATAAGAGAAGGATGAAGAATGAGAAATAGCGAATGTGAAGACGAGTGATCGAATATCCGCCCAGACACTCTACGGGGAGACGCTCTAGGCATCAGACCTATTTTCAATTATCAATTCCCCGTAGAAGTAAATTATATTTCATTCTTTACAATTTTAATTAATTTATACACATTCAATTATTATATTTCACGTCGTAATCGTTAACAAGCACCGACGAAACAAAATTTATACAATTTCACTATCTGCAATCTAGACGTCGAGACGTAGAGTCTGACGAGACGCAATATCTCCACTATTAATTGGAAAATTATCATCAAATATACAATAATCTACGGAACCTGCTTGGTCAACAAACACATGAAAAGATAAGTTGAAATTGTTTTGGTGACTCTATCGTTCGCTATCTTATACATTCACATATTTGAATTTATCGGACGAGGCGAACCAAATTAATTAATTATTGGTACCCACCAAGGAGAGATTCTTCCTCTATTCGAGCGTGCAAACCTTGGTGGGACCGAAAAAAACCTATAGAAAAATCAAATTTTTTATTTTTAATTCTTCGAGTAAAAATTCCCCCGGCCCGGGTTTCAAATATGTGAATGTATAAGATAGCGAACGATAGAGTCACCAAAACAAACATCTGACACTGGGACAATGACGTGTCTAGTATACCATAATACAAGTTTCGAGTAAAGATTCCTTCAGCCCCTCGGTGGTCTAATTGGACAAGGCGTCGCAGTACAAATGCGAAGGTCCCGGTTCAAACCCGGGCCGGGGGAATTTTTACTCGAAGAATTAAAAATAAAAAATTTGATTTTTCTATAGGTTTTTTTCGGTCCCACCAAGGTTTGCACGCTCGAATAGAGGAAGAATCTCTCCTTGGTGGGTACCAATAATTAATTAATTTGGTTCGCCTCGTCCGATAAATTCAAATATGTGAATGTATAAGATAGCGAACGATAGAGTCACCAAAACAAACATCTGACACTGGGACAATGACGTGTCTAGTATACCATAATACAAGTTTCGAGTAAAGATTCCTTCAGCCCCTCGGTGGTCTAATTGGACAAGGCGTCGCAGTACAAATGCGAAGGTCCCGGTTCAAACCCGGGCCGGGGGAATTTTTACTCGAAGAATTAAAAATAAAAAATTTGATTTTTCTATAGGTTTTTTTCGGTCCCACCAAGGTTTGCACGCTCGAATAGAGGAAGAATCTCTCCTTGGTGGGTACCAATAATTAATTAATTTGGTTCGCCTCGTCCGATAAATTCAAATATGTGAATAAGTTGAAATTGTTAAAACATGAAAGAAAAAGCTGTTAACAAAAACCAAACGATTTTAAAACAAAAAATTAATGAGCAAACAAAATTGTAAAGATATATTTGAATCAAACGAGCGTAATTTTAAACAAAAGAATTTTTAATTGGTATAATTGTTTTTTGGTATGAATGTGATTTTAATTTTAATTTTATCTTATAGACCTTTGGATTATTGATGAAAATTCACTTTTTTGAAAATTATTCAACATTTTACACGACAAATTCATTGAATAAAGTTAAAAGTCAACTAGTTGAAATATTAATAACCGGAAATTAATTTTTGTTCATTTATTTATATTTTTCAAGTACCTTTTTCCATTAATTTATTGTGGCAGATAGGGCAATCTGTTACAGACCCTAGATAATTTTTCGCAGACTCTGATAAAAGTTTAGAATAAAACTAACGATAAAAGAGTCATTGTCCCAATTAAAAAATCAGGAGAGAAATGAGGTCATGTACAATGAATAATTTGTCACAGGTAATCTTGGAGACGATTAGGGCATTTAAGTGAACAAGTTAAGTATTTATGAAGAAACATGACAAATGTTTGTATCAACTTTTTCTTGGCGACTTATTGTACTCGGACATATTTCTACGGTAAGAGCCATTTGCATATAAATCAGCTATTTTTTATCCCTGATACTTTGAAAAAATCGATAGGGCTTTACCTGAAGCGCATCGTCATTAGTTACATTTGGTGTCGAAGCCCTTTTTCACCCATTTCAGTTGAGCGGAGAGACTTTCAGGGTCCTTTAAAGTTCCAATTAGGTTTATTTTTCTGTTTTGTGGATGCACACTTTAGAACTAGATTTGATGTATTGAAATTGATACTTATACCTATTTATAACAAATACACAAGTCACACAATTCAAAAGTGATCAATCTGTGTATTGCGAGGCTTATACCACAGCGTTTCAAATTTGGCATTGATATGTTTCGTCAGTTGCGAAATGAGATATGCATTAATGCTGCAAATAATGTTTTCAATCAATCAAGCAAAAGTAACGAGATAAAACTTTTTTGCTCATCTAAATTAGTTATGACCAAAGTGAATGAATAAGTTTGTTTGTCTCACTTCATCCGAAATGTATTGAGTTCAGCAGATTATTGGGATTCAATAAATATTCCATAAAATAGAAACACTGCGATGTTATTAATTTGGCGGATCAATAGATTTTAGAAAATCGACAAATAAACATTACAGACTGACACATCGTTTCGTACACGTACTCAACAATAGCAGGTATAAGCAGGTGAATAATGTCAAAGACTTAATTCGACCATAAACTTCTTATAGTCACATATCCTAATACATGATTTATTTCTATCGTACTCAATCAGAGTGCTGATGTTGGTTCGCCAAATAGCTCAAGCGATAAAATATATTAGCAGTTAGATTCAACGAGTGAAAAGTTGATTGGTGACGAATCAAGGATTACATGTTCAACTATATTATAGATACATTCAACTTTCTACGTACATAGTTACAATCGATAAAGTTGATTCATCTGCTTGGAACTAGAAACACGGTGAAAATTCATGAACCGAGACTGAGTCAGAATATAGCCACAGCTTTTGAAATTTCACATCAAGAAAAGTTTGAACATAAAACTATTTTGCGAGTTATATGAAACCCAAACCAAGACACTGTATCTACAGAGGACCATCTGGTAGACGGTCGAGTTTTTAGAACGCACGCCGGTCTACGCTAGACACAATTCATTACACATGGAACTACATATACCTCATCTGGTTGTTACTTGTTAGAGATCTGTATTGAAATGAATCCGAAGCTCGTGAAAGCAAATCCACTTTCACACAATGAACACTCAACAATTTTTCCGTACGTATACGTGTTATTAACCACATTTCTAACCTCAAAAATGCAAGTTTCATGATTTTATGCGAGACACCCCTATTCATCACAATTCAGCTCTTCGATTCATACGTTAACATCTGTATAATAATAACAGAGAGAAACAAAGCGCATAAAACTTGGAAAATGATGAGATTTTATTGCGATCGACGCAACTGACAGCTCTGTCTCGGGTAATCGATTCTCGATCCTACGTTTAAACATGGCGGTCTATTCAGTTCGGTGGCGATTCTCTACTCTACAATCGTGCCTTCCGAAGCGCCGTCTGGCGACTAACCTAGGGTACGTCGATTGCTGTGAATTCTTGCTGTCTAGCGGTGGTCGCTCTTCTCTCATTTTTATTGTCGTAGGAATAGAGCAATTGAGCGACTGAAGACGATGACGAACAAAATTCTGCCGAGGAAACGGGCATCGGAAACATTCAAATAATCATATCTCAGCTCTCCGTGTACCGATTACATCGGAATTGGGCTCTAATGAAAGCTTATTACGCCCATGTCCCAGGATAAATATTTCCAACCCATGTATGAAGCAAGGCGGAAGAAAGACGATTAAATAATTTTCCCCACTGCCCGGTTCGCTCCCATTCGGGTAAAGAGACTCGGCGAGTCTCTGCGCCGTGCATTAAAAAAAAAATTTATAATGTACTTGGCGCGAGACTCCACCGAGTCTCTTGATGACAGGGGTCAATTAAAAATTTTGCCGGAGAATGCTCTTCTCGTTTGTTCAAAATTGCTGAAATTCATTTTGGCGTTGATACTTTACTGCCGGTTTTGTTCGATTCAGAGATCTCTCTGGAAAACAACCACATGAATTTCATATTTACTTTGGGAGAATTAATAATTGGAGCATCTTTCTTTACCGGAGTTTGGAAAGCAAAAAGTTCTGTTCAGTTCCCAATATAAATACGCGAAGGCACGTCCTGTTCGCGCACGTTCCTCGAACCCAATCTAGAGCAGGACTTAGAAAAAAGAGGTGAAAAAATAGGCCAAAAGAACAGTTAGCTTTGCCCCGAGAAATTACAAAGCTTTGAGATAGGTGGAATCCTGCAGTTGCTGATTGCAGGAATTGTATGGTATGTGTAATATCTAATTTCTGGCGACCCTCGCCGCATCGATTTTTCGTTCGAAACCGCTATGATTAATATCGCCTGTCGCGTTTTTTTTCCCCATAGAGCTACACTTTGGCGCGTTAGCTTGGTTCTTTTGACAAAATCGGTTGCCGCCGGGGACACAATGACGTATTGGCTTTTCGGTTTACGTCGCTTCGCTACGTGGGATAATCCGTTTTAACGGAATCAATTATATACCAGCGAGTGTTCATCCAGGCATACAAAGGCAGCAGCCGGATAAGAATGACAAGTAATTTTTATATCAATAAAGCCCAATTCGAAGCGGGGAAAGATCGACAAGCGGCGCCGATTCCCCTTCACTCACAATCAGTCGAAGCCATTCACGTCGCCAGAAATTTTCCTTCACGTATAATTATAGCACTCATCATGCAACCCAGTAGTTCCTGGAAGACAGAAATTTATCAATTTCATATTGTTTTCGTTTAATACATACTGTCCGGATAATGATCACAGTGTCAAAGATCACAGTGTCCTAGGGATTTGTACCGTATTGGTTTAAACTGCTTGAATTCTTCATGTATCATAGTACCTGCTATGACCGGATCAAAGCCAACCAGGACATTTCTCGAGATCCAATTTACCACGAAGCTATACATGGGAATTCTCATTCGAAGCCATCTCAAAATGAGGAATTCATCTGGCTGATGCCAATTGTCTGAAATATTCCTCGAGTATGTCTTCGGTGTACCGCAACTGCTGTTTGCGTGCGAGTTTGAAAATAACTTTCACGCGCAAGTTAAAGTTGCTGTGAACTTCGATGTGATGACTGGCTATCAGAGTTTGTCATAAAAGGTTTGGCACGCAGATGTCCGGGAATTTCTCTAATTTATCAAACTCAAACGAGATGCTTAGGTAATTCGAAATTGAAAATTATAGGATCTATGACCTTTAAATAAGTTCTGCGCGTGGACATAACTGCATCGAACAGGTTGCGTCGTCCAAGGACGTTTTGTGAAGAAGACTGGCCGTCGTCCAGTCGAAGCATCGTCTCAATAAACAAATTTGATGTCGAACCATGATTGTTACACCCATGCCACAAGCCACAAGAGATAATCCATTCACTACACCAGAAATACACCGGTGCTGAACCGATATTAGCCGTCTGCGAATGCCTCGACTAGAGCCATTAACTGTCGCCAATTCGAGTTCACGGACTTATCGTGGTTTCCGTCGATCCCAGGTCAGCGATCAGTTACCTGGATTTCATACGTGCCCGGATATTCCCTTAGCTTTTTTTGCGTGCAAGATTTCCAGTCTAGTGATGGCGAGACATTTTCATGGTAGTTTTACTGAGTCTGTGGCTCGATCGCAATCATTGTGCTGAAAATAAATCTCCTCGGCTCTTGTCGGTCAATGAGTAATCTGCATGAATACTTGCTTCACACTTGTTGGATTCGGTCAGTTTTTGCAGCAAGCTAGGAGACAAATTGAAGAGGGTCGACGAGGATATGCTCGTTGAACTGGTTGAAATATTTTAGTCGCTGCCAAGAGTTTGATCGTTCCACGTGCAAGCGAGGGATTCGTTCGATTCTCACTCAACTGCTCGAGACTCTTGTGCGAAAGAGAGTGATGAGTAGAACACGCTGGTCTTTTGCTTCAATTGTTACAACAATAACTATGATCTAGTACAAATTGTCTCGTATATTTACGATTGATTCAGTCCCGATGACAAAAAAAAAAACAATAAATCGAAAAAAATAGAGAGAGAGAGAAACAGAAAACAGGAGTGAAAAATGGACTGTCTATACTCTAAACGAATGGCTTCGTAATTCCACCTGACAGACACTTTCACTCTATCCTTTTTCTCCCGGTTCACGCAGAATTTTTTCACTTTATACTGTCAGCCCCGTATGAACTGTAAATCTCAGCTTGAACCGCGGCCGTAGCAGCCGGTGTTACGTATTCTGGATGTGCGAAGACGATCGCCCGAATACAACACCAAGATACAAGATATGCCGTGTAGTGCTGAAGGGCTAGGGCTGGGGCGCGGCGAGGTTATGGGGTGCCAGAATTTCAGGGTATAGCGAAGGGCAGATACAGGAGGCGTGTGGTCCCCAGCACGTCATGTAGGTATGCGCAGGAACCACTCAAGTGGTATACTTGGGTTAATAATCGGTTGAGTGGCATAGAATGCCCGCGCCGTGGGCAAACATGACAATGACTTCTTACCCCGCAAACACGGCAGGGCCGGCTCTAGGCGGGGACCAGTGAGGCACTGGCTCAGGGCGCTGACTGCCAGGGGCGCCGAAAATCAGAGAGCAATATTATAGTAGATTACGTGGCAAGGGGCGAAGCCGAGCGAATGAAAATGAGCGTGGAGAGCGAGAAATGTTAACAGGCGAGTCGCGATCGCGAGGTTTCAGCCCCGCGCCGCGTATTAGTATATTACACATCTAGGGAGGGAAAGTAGGCTATTCCAAACTGCATGTGAGATTGACACCCGAGCCGAAGGCGAGGGTTGCAAGAACGCAGTTTGGGATGGCCTTTTTCACTCCCGTGGGTAGTATACTATTTTTCACCACCCCCTGCATCGGAAAGTACGACTTCCCGTTCACGCACGGGGCCGAAAGTCGTACTTTCCGTGCAGGTGTGGTGAAAACTATTTTTCACCATGAAAGCTTCGAAAACGGGGGGTTTCGTAGCCCGCGATGCGCCCGACTAGAAATTCAATCAGGGGCGAAGCAGGCGGGAGTAAGGCCCTGATAGGAGCCTGATGTAACGCAAGGTTCCACATGGGCCTGATCAGGCTCAGGTATTTAGTAGTACTGCCTGATCAGGCCCATGTGGAACCTTGCGTTACACAGGCATGCCTGACTTAATTTCTAGTCGGGCGGGTTTGCCATAAGACGCTTGGAAACCCTAGGGTTTGTAAAGTACTTTCGTACCCGCTAGCCTGCATACCGCCATTTTCGCCACGCTTCGCAGGCTACCACGGTCTTATATACAGGGCTGGGAACTCGAGCGTTTGTCAGTGGTGGGGGAGTCTCGCTTAGTGAGGCAAAAATTATCTATTTCACGAGTTGACCGCTAGGTTCGCTGCAACCCGAGAGTAAGCTCCGAGAGAGACAGAAGTAGGTGTTCGTTCTCTGTCTTACACATATAGTGCATACAGTGGACGATCTGTCACACTGTTTGGTGACATAACCTAACATCGTTGGTTTTCGGCCGTGCTCTTTTGCGTTAATATGGCAATGTAAGTGGGCTACTATGCCAAACTATTGCGTCATTAATGCGTGTTTATGGACAGACGATGGAAAAGATGAAGCAAAGCGTTCCATCTTCAAAGTTCAAATTATTTTTTAACATCCAACTACTCTCCACTTAAAAAGACAGAAGTTATGTACCGCTTTGGAAATATATGAATACCATATGGTATGTAATTTATGATGTTCCTAATCTCAAAATTATGATCATTGATATATTTTTATTAACGCAAAAGAGCACGGCCGAAAACCAACGATGTTAGGTTATGTCACCAAACAGTGTGACAGATCGTCCACTGTATGCACTATATGTGTAAGACAGAGAACGAACACCTACTTCTGTCTCTCTCGGAGCTTACTCTCGGGTTGCAGCGAACCTAGCGGTCAACTCGTGAAATAGAGAATTTTTGCCTCACTAAGCGTGACTCCCTGGACGAGAGAGTTCCCAGACCTGTATACAAGACCGTGCAGGCTACAAAACCCCGCGTTTTCGAAGCTCGTATGGTGAAAAAAAACTTACTATAAATATACTCCTCAAGAGAATTAAAGCAACACCCAAAACGGACCGAAAAATGATGCTTTTTCAAATGCTTGTAACTTCTGATCCCGAGGTCGTACCGAAAACACAAGGTGTGCAAATTGAAGCTCAAGTGTTGACTTTCACCTACACTAAACGGATTTTTAAGAATTGTATTTCATTGTTCAGTTAAACCGCTCCGAAGCGATTATTGCGCGGATCCACGTTTGAATGTCAATTTGAACGCCTTGCACCGGGTGCAGATATTTTTTCCAGAAATCCATTCCGAGCCAAAGTTAGGAAAATGCTTTCTTCCAAAACCACGTAGGATTTTTTTTCACGGAGTTACGCCCGATTAAAGCAATCGAAGCCGATAAATCTTCAAATTGCAATAACGTTTGACAGGATTATCGTGGAACGAAATTCGACCTACCGATTTTGAGACGTTTTCACCCTCTTTGAGATGCATTTTCTAAACAATTTTTCACCTTTTGATATCACTTTTACCAAGGATCATCATTTGTCAGATTAATTTTCTAAGCAATTTTTCACCTTTCGATATCACTTTTACCAAGGATCATCATTTGTCAGATTAATTTTCTAAACAATTTTTCACCTTTCGATATATCTTTTACCAAGGATCAGCATACGTTCGAATTAATCGAAAATGGAGGCTAAATGCAACCTCCAAAACGCAGTCGACACTGATCGACAATTAGAAATCGCTACCATTTCTTAAAACTTCAATCTTTTCGCTTCAAAATGGTGTGCTGATGAACTCTCTACGATGTTTTTTCTGCAAGTTACATGGAGAGACTTTTCCTACCAAAGAGTCCAATAATCGCTAGTAATCTCCAGACAACCCTGCATTTCTTCCAATTATTATTATTATTTTTTTTATTTATTTTTTTTATTTTTTTTATTTTTATTTATTTCACGAGTGTCAGTACAAGAGCATGCGAAATCAGTTTCACGTCACTCTCCTGCTGAGGTCATAAGACCTGTGCGCAGGCTCGCTTCACTTAAATTACAATTACATGTTACAAAACTATAAAAATAAAATAAAGAAAAGTAGATGATACAAGTGAAATATAAAATATATGGAGTTGAAATAAAATAAATAATATAATAGATTAAACTACAATAAATGACATAACAAAACAAAACAATATATAAGCCAGTGCGGTCGTGGGCTAATAAGCATAGGAAATCACTTATTCAGTAGTAAACTTTTGAAAACAACGCAAGATAAAAGAAAGAAAAGAAAATAAGGCAATAAGAAAATAAATTATTATTATTATCATTATTATAGCACTTACCGATGAACTGTTGATGTTGCCCGTTCGTGTTCTGTGCCTTTTCACAATCATAACAACATTCTTTGGAAATTCCGAGGCAATTAGGCACATCCCACGTGCTTTTGTCACTGACAGCCGACTGCTTCGATCGCTGGATCGGTGAGATCAGTCCGACACTAGGCGGATAGCGTACTTACCGACGCGGTCCTAGGGATACGCATTTGGACGCCATCTTTCGGCCGCTGCCGAAAACTCTTTGCCGTCCATGATTCACCATGACCCACCATGATCCCAGCTGTTTGACTATCGCCAAATTGACACATTTTTGTAGGACACAAACTACGTCTTTGATTTTGCACAAAACCACGATGTTTTGGTATATTTGTGTTCGACATTGCACGCGGCAATCCGCCAAGAAGCTTTTTTTTGCGATTGAGGCGCGTAGACTTAGCTATCAATGGAAATAGGTGACGCCCCCACCTCTTACGATGTATAACAAATCATTTTTTTTTTTCAATTTCGATGACTGATCAGTTCAATCGAATCTGGCGCTCATGAATCATCGGATTTCCAAAGGAGAGTCCGTTTGGAAGCTCCGTTTAGAAGATATTCGAGAGAATAATTTTCGTGGTAAAAATCGAGTAGAGCACCCCCTTACGCTCAGAGTTGAAAAGTGTGTCTATGCCAATGAAAAATTGCAGCCTTCTGATTTTTTTTTTTTTTTGTTTTTATTTTATCACATGGTAACGACTTTTGTACATTTCGGTGGCCGTTTGTTCTAATCTGGTTGGTAGCACTGTATACTTTTTAGTTAAATGGCTTTCTCACTCTACCAGACCAATTAAAATGAAAGTTTTCAGAATATTAGGAAAAATGTGGTAAGAGAACAAAAAGCAGAAACAGGGTTCATTTTAAAGTGGAAATAAGCGCGGGTTAGGTATATGAGAGGGGTGAAGACTTCTGCCTCTCATTGTGTGGAGAAATATATGGAAATCCCAGAAACGATATATAAAAACGAAGTTCCAGAAAATCTACTGTGGAATAAATACTTGAATTTTCATTCCCTTGTTCCATCTATTTATCAAATTCCAGGATCTGATCCGTTTATAATGCAAGCTGTTAGTTTTAGAAAATCGGAAATTCAGATTTCATCCTTTACTAGTGAATTGCAGAGTGTTGAAATCTGCAGTAGCTTAGAATTTTATAAACTGGACTTATGCCTTCATTGATTAATTTCCCACAGTCTTGGATTAAACATATTGTCGATTACATTAACCTCAACGCAAAGGCTGAGCGATACTTCTCAGTGGTATTCGAACTGTGGTCGAGTACTCTCTAGATCACGGTTAAAAATGATCTCGCGTCCGAAGTTCATATAATCTTGAATTCCCTGAGCGAGGACTGAGTGGGTATCTTTTTATATTATCATTGCGCCCGAGGACCGATGAGAATCCTCGAGTAGGTAGCGAGAAGAAATGAGGCGTGTGATCTCAAACCTGGGTTGTAGAAAAAAATCGTCTCATCTAGCGAGAATCGCGTCTTAGCTCGAAACAATTTCATTATACAAAGAACCGGAAGCGTTCGTGTTTAACTTTCCGCGGTTTTTAAAACGTTCTCTGTTTCCATTTGAAAAGTTCGTCGCGAAACGAAATTTTTTTAGAGTGCTGAATCGTTATCCATGCGGACGGTAGAGCCGTTTCGTAAACACTCGAACTTCTCAAATGCAGTGACCTGGTCCACCCTCCTTCTGCTTGGCCAACGGTACTGACGTACATAAGAGCCGCTTTATCTTCGTCTGCGTCTTGGTCTTCGGGTGTCATTGTCGTTGATAAAAGGATGAAAGAATGAAAGAGAGACGCGTGAGAAAAAACAAAGAGAAGAAGATAAGACTCGAGGAGTAAATTATAAGTTTATTCCCATTCTTCTCACACGGGGATAGACTGGCAGCGTCTTGCGGATTACCGTGACTGAGTTAGGCAATCAGGTTGGCGGAACCCGCTGAAATTGCGTCTCTGAAGCCCCGACAAGACAATAATCCCCTCGAGTACTTCGGGAGAATGGTGTGGAGCTGCTAGCGCGGGTGAACGGGCGAGTCGATATGCGTCTGCGAAATTCAGCGAACCCGTTTCGTTGGCAATAATGGACGCTGGTATTGGGGTTGGTACCGCGGTAAAAGGAGCCACCGAAGGCGAGAAAGAGATGAGAGTTGGGGGCGGGTGCGGAAGAGCCAAGCGTTGAAATGCAAATTAGGGCGGTGGGTCCTGGACAGCTTGATACATGTGCGGAATTGTGGTGTTGGATAACGCGCACGCACCCTACCTCATCATATTCCGGAAATCAAATGAGTTTCCTTATTTATATTTATTTATATTTATTTATATTTATTTATATTTATATTTATTTTTATTTATTTTTATTTATTTTTATTTATTTTTATTTATTTTTATTTATTTTTATTTATATTATAATTTTAATTATTGGATAGATTTATCAGATTATTATATTTTATTTAAAAACCTTTTGATTAGATTGAAAATTAAAAATTTATTCAAAAATTTAATTTTTTTAATAAAATTAATTAAATCAAAATAATAATCAAAAGGTTTTTAAATAAATCAAAGACGCAAAGTAAGATTGGCCGATTTGGAAAAATGATGCCCATTCAAATTAGCATCGAAATAAACCAATTGGGTTTGAAAAAATGACTCGGGAAAAAATATTCAGCATGAAAATCAGTCTTGACGACTCTTTGATATCTTTTCGGTAAACTTAAGTTCGAACTTTGAGCCACGGTATCAGAAACTACAGTCATCGGCGAGTTGCTGCTGCTGACGTTCAGATAGTTCCCATATCGCTCTCTGAGTAATTAATATCTCTTGCTCGAATTTTAGGCTCGAACTCTGTCACACTGAAATACCTTTATCAGCGTTCCTCGCTCTATCCCTCAGATACCATTCGTACAATAATCCCTAAGATTGATAAATAAGTCACGGGGAGTAAAGCGGGTTTATCTCTGAGGATTGTTGCAAAAATTGTATAGATCCCGAGCCTTATTATGAAAGAAATCGTTCTTCTGGCTGCTATGATATTTTCTACAACGTCGATGGGTAATGTGATTCTGATTCAGAACACTCGGCTGGATATTTCCAACGTGACGTTAGTACAGAGCTTTTTTATCACGAGGACTTATATCTAACAGAGTGTGGGATTTCAAATCAACGATATGTAGCACCGTCAACGTGCCGTGAAATATCGAGAGAATAAGAAATAGTGGCGTTCCCCCCCAACTAGACACAAGTTTTCGTGTTCGAAATCCTTGAAATGTGTTTTGAAATTCGGATCGAAGGATATTGTGACAGCTGGATGAAAGGGTTTAAATTCAAAACTCGTTTCGGAAAGGGACCAAAGAGTTCTATACGTGTTGCACGCGAATGCAAATAACATCATCCTCGATGGAAATTCTGAACCACATATTTCTTATCCCTATCGATTATGGGTGGAGGAATGTACTCTCGATTTCTCGTTCAAAGGGAATATTTTGAAAATATTACGACAACTGAAAAGTTTTCTCATATAGTCTCTAAAAATACTATAATATCATTCAAAACTTGCAGAAGTCGCGTGAGTTAGAAGCCAAAGAGTTTGCGACGTGGCTACAGGAAAGAAGAAGAAATGGAAACTAAGTCAGGAAGTAGGGAGGCAGGAAACAAGCAGCAGCGCGAAAACAGTAGTAAAAAAAACTTGAATTCTTCAAAGTAGTTAACAACGGCGTTAGAAATTTGTGCAGGCGTGGTCAAGTTACAGCTACGCGGTGAACCAATCTGTGGAATAGGAAAATAGAAAAAAAATATCACCCGGCCATGGCCAACTTCCTCCTCGTTCAATTTATTGTTATGGTAACGCTACGCCGTTTGGCATCGTAGTTCCGGGTCGAGTTACCGATTTCCGAATCAGATACCAAATTCTTTCCTGGCATTCCCGTCGTTCAGATTTATCGCATCTCTATTCGTTTTTAGGCAAGTACTCTTGCGAAGTATCTCGCCGAATATCATTCACCGAGAAACACCCATAAACACAGTACATCCACGTCAACGGGCTACTCACTTGTGAAATTACTTATATGCACGTGCACCGTCTGTTGTATTCGATGCGAAAAATATTTTTTCTTCACAAGTAAAATCATCTGAAATCAGTCGAAATCCGTCAGAGTCATAAAAATTCGTAAAGTATTATGCGAAATCGATTAAGACGCTTTGCAATGATTGGAATTTCGCAAAATTGGCTCAGTTGGTTCTGTGGAAAAACTGAACATATAATTAAGTTTGTATATTGAGGGTAGAATCGCTAGTGGTACCAACATATTCGATTGGATTGAAAATCAACCGCGACCGAATCACCATCGCCAAGTGTGCTAGGGGTCGTCGAGAGTAGAGGAGCATGGAATGCACGAAATTTCTGTCATATCCGTCCGTGCGATTTTTAATTGCACTTGAGAGTCGACTACGAGAGTGTCGGACAAATGAAGCATGGAATAGCGGGGCATGATTCGTGGATTTCTCTCATTCTGCATTTTGTGGCAAACTATTTCAATAAAAACACTATGAAAACCAAGCGAACGAGTTACGAATGAAAGTTGATCGATTTTTGTTCTTTGCGGGACCGACTATACGACTGTGGTCTAATCGTAAACTTTTTGCGTGCGAGAGAACTTCATTAGATGATACCGTTCGCTAATTTCTTCAGCAAAAGCAGTTTAGTAATAAATTCTGTGTAATGGGGTCGGAGCAGAAGCGAACATAAGAGAAGAACTGAAGAATCACGAAACAAAGCACAATACAATAATCGGATAACTGTCAGAGTTCTGTAAATCCGTGTATCTCTTGTCATATTGCCTCGTTGTTTTACCTCCAGTAGCTTCTAGCTGGCATTTATTCTAGTAGTTTATTCCAACAACCTTTTTTCAGCGATCTTTTTCCAGAAAGTCTTTTCCGATTTCAATTGCTTCGACTGACGATATTCATTGAGGGAAAACGAGAAAGAAGTGAGCATAAACTAAGCTCTTCCATCGACTGCTATACATATGTATATTACTGCTGGGACTTCCAGACAATTCACGTTCTAAAAGAATGGTACTAGAATGCAGGCAACGGGAGGAAAAAAATTCGCTCGTTCATTCACACAATCGGCAATGGTGGCATGAGTGAAGTTTCAGTTATAAAAGGAGGAAAAACGAAGTTTGTTTCAATAAATACATCCGGAGATTGTGTTCGATGATCGATTATAGTGTGAAAGAAGATTGATATAAATGTAGAACCTCATCAAGGGTCGGCGTTGCATAAGGTGTTCCACTTTGCAGGGATCCTTCCGCAGTCTAAACTTTGGCAAACTAGTGTCTACTCTGATTTCAAGTCACGACTGGCCTTAGTGCTCCCGTCTAGTTTTAGTTTGGTATCCAAACTTTGAGAGGGTAAGAAAAAATTCTTTACAGGTCAGTGCGCTGTTACAGAATTACCTAGGAGCTTACACTGATGCAAAACCTTTTGCGGAGTACAAACACGTGACAAACAACCACCAAAAATGTTAGCGAGCTGAAGAAGCTTTTTTGCGAAAGCATCCACACATAAAAGGTATCGTATCTATGGAAAAATTAAAATCATATATAATCGTCAATTTAAAACTGTCTGTCTTAAAAGTCGAAAAAGTGAAGACATAAATACTTTGAAAAGAATACTTCAAGCTTCGAACTATCTTCTTTAGAAACGGAAGCGAATAGTATTCTCCTACTCCGTGCAGCACTTTCAAGTCAAAAGTTCACTTTGCCAATCGGACACAAGTTGCTTTGAAGTGGCATAACTTTGGTACAAATGTAGGCCAAGATGCACAGAAAACATTTTCAAGCTAAAAGTTCGAGCTTCGAAAATGTCTTGCCTTTGTTACCAAGAACAGCACTTTCTTTCTTTTGTTTTTTCAAACTTTCATGACCATTGTCTCTATCATCTTGAGGGACAATCACCAGTTTCTAAATTCCTGCGATGGATCATGCGAAATTCATAGAATTTCGTGATCTAGTTTTGTTATCATTAGCGACCGTCTTAAAGATTCGAACTCCCTACTGCAATTTTTGGAAATTACTTCTCTACACGGAGAAAAAAATACCGTAATGATTACTGTTCTCACCGCAATCGGTATTATTAAATAAAAAAAAAGGCACGAAACACAAGTAAATGCGGAGAGAATAGGAATGTTAATGTTTCTCACAGCTCTCGTTACGGTCTGGCACAGTAACAGAAAGGACGGTAACCATTACGCTTCTGATAGCGATCGTTTCGGTTTTGGACCGCCGGTAACGCTGCGCGCGTAGTTGCCATTACGTGAGCGCCACCATAAATTATGCATGCATATTCTTTTCCAATATGAGTACTGCCGGTCCACTTATGCGCATAGAATTGTCAATACGTTACGCGCTGCATTAGGAGCTGCCAAAAAACTTGGCAATCGCTGTCGCAACCGTAACTATTATGGTTTTAACTTCTATTGTGTCAAACTGTAATAGGCGCGGCGAGAACCGTAATCATTCAGGTCCACTCAGCTTTTCACGCTGTTTAATGCAATTTTGTTTCTTTAAATGCGCTGAACGCGGTCAGAACAGTGACTATTACGGTAAGAACGTGAAACGTTGCGGTATTTTTTTCTCCGTGTAAGCAGTAACCATCAGATACTCATCTGCGCCAAACAATGATTTACCTTCAATGACAAGGCTACTTCAAGAATGACACTCAAATGCACTCAATAATACCGATAGCACAGGTAATTCTAAAAGTATGACTGCTTATGTAAAATTTCAGGAAAACACGAATAGAGATTTTATCGAAGAGTTTGCGTAGTTCCATAAACCCGATCGCTAATACTGAGTCAACAAGAAAAAAAATCACCCGACCATAACAAGCATGAAATCCAATGAAAGTTAGTAGTAACGACCTCGAATGCTGCGGAGTCAGTAATGGAGCTTCTTTACGTCGTCAGCCCAATTCGAGATCATCCCCCTTCGATGTAATTATTACATTTCAGCTCACATTAAATCAGTCCATTGGAAGCCCAAGATTCGAAAAGTAATCATTCTAATATCTATTAGGAACTGGTAATATCCTTGGGACAGGGCAATTAACCTCTTCGTTTGCAAACTGAAATGAATTGTTATTCGTTATACATATATTCATGAACTCTTGGTATCTCCCAAATTGAATTGTCTAGAAGAAAGGTAGGTGAAGTCGTTTCCGTCTAGGTCTCTCTGCGCCTTTTCGATGCTCATCGCTCCAAGAGTGCAAAATTAAACAGCCTCCATTCCAAGACATTCATTATTCAATCTTCCACTTTGTCTCGATTTCGCCGCTTCCCTTTCCCAGGCTAAATGATTCATACAACTTTAGCAATTTCCCAATCTCTTGACGTACGATGTATCGCAAACCTTGTCAGGTTTCTTGGATCAAATAAAAATGCACGGAAAACAGTTTTTCGATTGTGTAGCTTCTCAAATGCAAGATATAGAAACATGTTCATCAGTCCTAGGAGTTAAAAGTGGGCATTATTGTACTCCCCGCATGCGCGGATTATTCTACGGTTCCACCTGACTTATCCTCAAAACGCGTCGATCATACTCTTGTTATGTAAGGAATCCGGTACAACTAGAAAGCAACGGTCTTTTCGAGGAGTTTGCCTCCTTGTTGTACGATGTAAGATCATCAAGCACAATACCCGTTATGAAAAGAAGAATTTCTGGACATATACTTATATACGAGAATCCAATATCCTTACTCATTTAATTCCATGATGGTACATATCGCTGGAACTCTATTTAGTTAACAATTACGGTGCTGCACGTCAAGCTGTTATTATTTTTCATTCACTTGAACCCAGGATATGAATAATATCGATCAAGGTAGAGACCGTCCAAGCAATGTCGCATGCTGTCAGAGGTTCATGTGTGCATTATATTCCCCATTTTGTGGATTGAAACAGACTCGAACATGACAACTTTGTTGTCTGAAAATCGATTCAGGTATCTCGAAGAACCACTGTGCTCCGGAGTGGCATTAATACGACTTGAGAAACTCGTTGCGGTAACAATACAGAGACGAAGAGAAGTAATATTGCGAGTCTAACTCAGCCTGTATAATATATGCTTCGCTTATACAAAGTTGGAAGTCATCACTCGTGTCTTCTGTACAGAAGCGCAGTTCGATTATATGAGATATTTTTCAGTTCTTTGTAAAATACGATATCGTGGAGTAATTGCCAATCGTGATCGACCTCGTTCAACTTTATAGATCGCTCTCAGAGCCATCCCCGTCAGCTACAGCTCTTCACAGACTTTAATCTGCAGTCATCACTTGTTCATCGTATATCCACAGAAAAGTCCTATTTATCTCATCTTAATCCACAGATACGTAAAGAAGTTCGCGAAAACTGTTTACAGGTCTTTTCAACCACTGTATTGTTGTTATCAGTTACGGGGATGAAGAAGGACAGTTTTAGTGACCAGTGTTTAGTGTTTACATAGGAGATACAAGTGAGGACACGTCAAAGTAACACTTATGTCTTCCATCTGAAATTTTTTTCACACCCCATGTTGAGAAATTGGAGACGGAAATTCGTGAGACCACAGTGGTCACTTTAGAATTCGGTTTTAATCAGGGCCGGATCAAGGTGAAATGAAAGTCACGTGACCTCGATATGATTTACACTTGGAATTTTCAAACGCTATTTTCTCAGCCAAAACACAATCGATTGATGTGAAATTTATATCAGTGACGTAGAAAAACTCAATGAAGGGCCTGCCAATCGTGGATTTTCGAAAATCGAAAGACCTAATTAGAATTTTGTGTAACAATATTGTTCTGGAACCTAAGGAGGTGCTGCCCCTCGTGGAGAGAGGCAGCAGTTCCTTGGATTACAGAACAATATTGTTAAAAAACTGTAATTACGTCTCGATTTTCGAAAATCCAAGAGAGTCATGCCCTTCATTGAGTTTTTCTACGTTACTGATATCAATTTCACATCAATCGAATGTGTTTTGGCTGAGAAAATAGCGTTTGAAAATTCCAAGTGTAAATCATGTCGAGGTCACGTGACTTTCATTTCACCTTAACCATTAGGCAGAGTAGGCAACTGCCTAGGGGCCCCGCATCGACTAGGGGCCCGTGCGCGCACCAAGGAAAAAAAGTTTTTTCGAACGAAAATTTTATTCGAAAATTTGTATGAAATTGATCCGCAATAACAATATCGCGTGTCTAGTGGTATAAGGTCGTATCTACCAAAAAGTTGATTTTGGTGGTAAAAGGTCGTATATTTTTTTGTCCTTTGCCATTCGCTATTATAGTGTCCAAAACGCATACATCTATGAAAATTAGCCGAAAGAAAAAATAAAGGTGAAAGGTTGTAAGTACTGGCGGTTACATCCTTTCATTTCTAGATTAGAAAAAAAAATCGTGCTCACTAATGATGTATGGTCGTATCCACCAATTTCATTTATATTATATTCTAGTATATTGTGCATCAAGTGCGGGAAGTTGGCGATTCCGGACGAGTGTGAGGTATGCCGGACGAGCCGAAGGCGAGTGTCGGCATTCACACGAGTTAGGAATCGCCAACCCGCACGAGATCCACATCCTGTTTTTTGTATAAAACCTGATATGGAAAGTCTGACTTCGCGGACTGTGGAGAATGTGCGAGATAGCTGATCCTCTTACCGACCGAGGACAGTGCCGGAATGTCCACATTCCGGCACTGCTCTCGGCCGGTAAGGGAATCAGCCATTTCGCGCACCCTCTACCGTGCGCGGAGTCGAACTTCCCATGCAGGTGTTACGAAAATTTATATTATACTAGGGGCTCCGCCCCTCCGCGCTTCGCGCGGCAACCCCGCTCGGCGCTACGCGCCTCGAGCACTCGGCGCTTCGCGCCTCGCTTTTCCTAGGGATGGCTGGCCTAACTTTTTCTAACCTTCAGTGGCTGTTTTAACCTTTTCTAACTCTTTCCGGAACACTCACTTATTTCTTTTCTCTGCATACATCTTGCACGTCGTTTTTAATGAATCTCGCGAGAGACGAAAGCCATCTGGTGAATGTATTTGTAAGGAGCTGTCCAGATATTACGTAACGCTGTACGGTACAGTGCGTTGCTTGGGCTGTTTGGCTATGGTGGTAAGGTAGGCTAGGGAACGCCCGCCACCTCGCGGTGACGCTCAGAAGTTGACGCTCAGAAGTTCAAAGCGCATAGTGTACGCTCTATGTCAAAAGGCAACGTATTTATCATATTTTCGACATTCTTTCAATCATCGGACTGCTTTTATATAACTTATATAGCCTATGTTACTCGGGCAGACCTCAGGAACAATTTGGTGCAAGTTTTATGTAAATCGGTCCACTGGTTCTCGAGTTTATCGGTAACAAACAGACAAACGCACGAACTCCTTTATATATTAGTATAGATAGATATAGATATAGATATAGATATAGATAATATTTTTACAAATCCTTAGAAACTTCTGAAACGTATAGATAAATCAAGTTTCCGTCGAAATTCCAAAATTTTTTATTTTCAACAAAAAAAAATCAACGAACTAAAGGTATAAGGTCGCATCGAAAATTCTTTTTACGTTTTATACTTTTTTTTACAAAACCTCTAAAAACATCTGAAACGCATAGATAAATCGAATTTTGGATGAAATTCCAAAATTTTTATTTTTTAACAAAAAAATTAACAAGTTAACGGTAAAAGGTCGTAAAATGGGCTAAAAAAAATAATGGCGATATGACCGTTTACCTTTAGCGTTTTAATAATTTTTTTTAATCTCGAAAGTTTTGAAAAAACTTCGGAATTTTCACTTTTCTCCACGTTTCACGTCATTTTAGAGTATTTCGAAAAAATGAGTAAAAAAAAAATAATGGCGATATGACTTACCTTTAGCGTTTTAATAATTTTTTAACGGCACAAGCATTAAAAAGTCACTTTTTGACGCCTGTTTTCGTTCCGATAAGTGGCACTTTATACCGCTAAGTTCAAAGTTGCGGTATAAAGTCTTTATTCCGCAACTTTGATGCGCAGTTCGAAGTGCGGATGTCAAAGTTGCGGAATAAAGTCTTTATACCGCAGGTTACCCCCTCTCTACATACTACCTTTCACAGCAGCTCCTATACGCAGTTCGTGCGGAACTCAACTGGCGTCAAAGTGACTATTAAGGCCTTTTCCGTAAAAAATATTATATGGGGCGCGCGCAGAAAGTAACTGTTCAGCAAGTTTATGTTTTTACAGTTACTTTCTGCGCATGCCACATAAATATCTATTTTTGAATCTTGAAAATTTTGAAAAAACTTCGGAATTTTCACTTTCCTCCACGTTTCACGTCATTTTAGAGTATTTTGAAAGAATGAGTAAGAAAAAAATGGCGAATGCGACCTTGTACCTTTACTGAACACAATTATTTTTTTTTTTTGGTTAGAGATGGAAGGGCATAACCGCCAGTACTTACGACCTTTCACTGTTAGTTGATCAATTTTGCAATTTCTAGTTTTCTGACGGTATTTTAACATTTTTCGTGTGAATACGGAGAAAAAAAATTGACATGCCTTTTTACCTTTACGCGTGGTAAAAAGTCATATATTGGCGCATACGACCTTATACCATTAGACACGCGATATCATTGCTTGCCTAGGGGCCCGGACAGGGTTGTTGCCTAGGGCCCCGGACAAAGTTAATCCGACCCTGGTTTTAATCAACCTACTGCATGCTATTTGATGTCCTGACATGACGGTCCACTCAACCTACAAAATCGGTTCCAGGAACCCTTCCACGCGTTGGTGTATACCTAGTTGGTAAAGTATTGCGACGTCAGCAATCTCGCCGGTAGCGAGAAATTCTGTTATAGTTTTCTCTAAAAATCTTGGACAAACAAGCCTTTCATCTCGTATTTTCTATTTCACTCCCGCAGCTGCCTTTCTGTCTTCAATTTCGTCCTGTTTCACCATCCCCTCATTTTCGATATTCCTTTCTTGGACACCAGTAGGTAGAAAAGAGATTTCGTGAAGGAGTTCTATATAAAGAAAGTTCGTAGAAACGCGGTGCTCGCGATGAAGAAAAGATTTAAGATTTTCTACCGTCAGGTGATATTGCAGAGTAATCTTCAAACATCGCCTGAACCATATCATAAATGGCCTGCGAAGTAAACCGGGATGATACACACCATCCACTGTGTATACACTCGCTCCCAGGTATGTTGGAAAGTTATGGAATAGCTTGGCCTGTAATTTACCCACTAAGTGTTCGCGTACCCTAACCCTACAGTATGTATAGTCAACTAATTAAACAAGTAAACAACGTTCGCACTAAATTAAATGAATACCCAGGGTCTCATACTGCATCATTGAACATCCTGAAACTTCAACAGCGTATCTGATATGAATTTATGTTATACACAAAGTTTTTATAGCCAGCCCCTTAATCTTCTGTATAAATTGTATTGATTAATGACTCCTCTGATCAGTGATTAATAACTTGTATCCGAAGCAGCTGCCATCTCTCGTCAAGCAGACTCTCAGTGCTCGCGACCTATACTATCAGAAAACTGAAAGCGGAAATTGCCTCCGCTTTGATCTCACCTAACCAGGAATTCCACCGTAGCGAGATTTAACTCTGCACAAAGGTGTTGGATTGGAACCATGAAACAGCTCGTATTAAACACCAATCGCGTGTCGCCAATCATGATTGCGGCGTATAGGTAATGGCGTAAGGTAACTACCGCAGGAGTAGTTATGTGCAGTGCCGCAAATTCCAGATTAATTCTCTATGCTCATAACTTTGAACGACAGCAGCGATCGACGCCAGCGTTGGTAGTGAACGATAGGAAAACACGTTTTCAAAGTAAAAATCAATCGTCGGCAACTTCTATTCATTGAAAAAAGACACTTTTCGGTGAATTCTTTGTCGGATTTCTGTAGATATCAGTGGATTCTTATCTACCACTGGAGACCAGTCATAGCCAGATGCGTAATTCGCTGACATTATATGGTTCCGCAGTATTGATGTTTGATTTGAAACCTAATTCTCAGAAAGCTGTTGGAAATAGTATTTAGTGTGCGCTTTGAAGTGATACGTGACCGAAAATTAATTCATCTGGAAAAATTCTAGATTTAATAATCGTTCTACAATTTTTGAAGAGACAATTTGTTACTCCAATCAATTCGTAGAAATTATATTCATTATCCATTTGTGAATTACAACATGATTTTCGTGTACTCTGTGCGCAACCTTTTTGTCAAAGATAATACAGATCCATAATTCATAAAGTTTACGATAATGC
Organism: Euura lappo; assembly: GCA_018257835.1. Classification (NCBI taxonomy): domain Eukaryota; kingdom Metazoa; phylum Arthropoda; class Insecta; order Hymenoptera; family Tenthredinidae; genus Euura; species Euura lappo. Next base: position 105,049 of record JAEUYN010000446.1, on the reverse strand, counting down.
CAAATAATGCACATGTTAGAGACTGATTTACGTGTGTAATTCTGACCCTTCGAGAAAATGAAATCGAAGAAAGTACGAAATGTTTCAACATCGCATAAATTTGAAAAATAATTCATATTTTTAAGGCGCGGTGTCTTACAATTCACTTCGTAAATCGTCCTGGAACTATGTGATCTTCATTGATCAATACCCAAATTTTGTTAATGTCATATGAGATGTCGAGTGAAAATTGATTTTGGGTCAAGTGATGGAGATCAAGAATTTATTTTCAATTTGGTACACGAGTTGGGACTTGGGCGTATAAAAGGTAAAATGCAAATGCGAAACCTACTTATTCACAGATGAGAAGAAAAAAGAAACTCCAAAACCTATTCAATCGAATAAGTAGATGTAGGATACTTGAATAAAGTTTTCGTAGATGCTATATATCTGGGTTGAAAATTTACCATATATAGGTAATTCCCAGAGAAATATGTACGTGCAGACTAACCGGTCCAGAAAGTTATAAATAACCGGAAATCCGGGTATAGTTGGAAAACTTGAATCGGGTCATCAACGATCTATGTTCTTGTGGGGAACGAATTATTATTATTATTATTTTTTTGTTTCGAAACAATTGTGCGCTGTAAAAGATATGACTGACCTCTATAAATGACGTCCCTACTTACATTTCCTGTAATGAGGCCGGAGATTTTAGTTCTGGCTGCAATTACTTGCTCCGGAGAAACGCGTTATAGTCTGACAGTAAAGGAAATCTCGTTAGAAATTACTTGTATGCCAAGTTGAAATGCTGCAGACGCTGCAGTACGTACCTACTTCCTGTTCGGGATTTTCAACGATAAAATTGAGCTGTCCCAACGATATTTCATATTTTACTAGTATTTTATGTTTTGTGTTATTGGGTTGGAAATTTATGATTCCGCGACATTAACTCAAGACGATTTAATCGCCGGCCATAACGCCACCGATTTAACCTTTGTTACTTAAGCTTATTTACGAACTTACCGCCAGGCATTTAAAGGTGGTAATTTATTCCTTTCTTTCGTAATGAAATAAAGGAGGGAATGACATTAGCTGCATTGTTTTATGCACCGGCTCGGGTTCAGTTACGGCTCGGAAGATATGCATCTAAAACCTCCGTAGGGAACCCGCGGTCTGCGAGGATTCGGCTAACGCGAAAACGAGCAGCATATTTTTCCGCTTCTTCGGTTAAACTTTAGCGAAACTTTAAGCGAACGTGAAAAACTGAGGATTTGGCAAAAAATTCCTCTTCCGCCAGTTCACTATGACCAATGATTTCTTCATTCTTCAAACTCTACTCTTTCGTCCATTTACCCAGCATCGAAGCCACAATTCTTTCGAAAGATTTAGAGCAAAAATGAAATGATTACAGTAGAAAAGTTTCCTCACATTCAAAAGCAACGAAACAATTATGGAAAATGAAAAAAATTATGAAAACAACTTTCAGCAACTGTGAAGAAACTAAAAATTACGTATTCAGAAAAACCAATGTGACTTCACTCAGTTATCATCTAGGAATCAATTATAAAATTTGAAGGTCTCATTCATTCTAGTCACCAAATTCTCTGAAGAAAATACAGTCCAACCTCTCTATAGGGCCGCCCAGGCCCCCAAGGGGAAGAGTTTTTCCAGGAACTGAGGTACCCCCACTTTGCCATCTTCGCTAGTCGCACGACTCGTCTTTCGTCTCTTTCTCGAGCTCACGTTACATGGTAGAGTGGGGGAACGCTGCGAGCGAGAAATAGGGGAACCGGCTCTATTGGGAGGGGCCTTATAGAGAGGTCGGACTGTATACCTACGAAAGAGAAAATGATAAAATTTCCCTATCTCCTCAAATCAGCATATAATATTTTGTCCGCTTAAAAATTGAGCTTTTTTCCATCGGTTCTGAGATCTGAGGGCCATGAAATTCTTCGAGATTAAATACTGTGTTAAAATTCTGCTTGAACATTTCATTTCCTGGCCCTAATCAGCTGACGTGCAAATTTGCAACCATCGGAGACCCCAGGCATGAAGCTCAACTTTATGGAATGTAGCCCTCGTAACTTGGATTAAATAATTTATGCAATTACTTCGGCGTAGGCGGAATTTACCTTGTTGTTAGCTGCTAATATAGCGTGCTCGATCTCCCGGAAAATCGACATCGAAGTACACCAGTGCTTTTCGGAAATTGCTTCATCATGCTATTTTCGTATGTCTAGAAACATTTTTAAGACACTTACTCAACCGAAATCCAAAGGAACCTCGCGTACCAGTTGATGTAAATTTTCGAGAATCCATGAACCGGGGGTCCGAGAGCAGCGATCGACAATCAGTGGAGCTTTTTCGACCTCCCCCTAATTGTAAGTGTGACTGTGTTTTTACGAGATTATAAACGTTTTCATTTTCAAGCTGTTACGGCTGCGGCATCTGGTGCTGAAAGCCATAAACGGGTTCACTCGGGTAAACCAATGCGAAGCAAGAGTTTAACTTCAGGATGGGATATGTGCTGCGATGCTACAGCGTGGTACAATATTCTCCTAATGAAATACAGAGCTGCAACCCTGGAGAAGGAATATTATCCGAATTGAGCTATGAATAAACGGGTCCGTTCAATTATCCGACTATTAAGAGACCGCCAAATTTTCTCTTATACCTAAATGATCTCGGATCCCGAGTATTTGGGAGATTCAGGATGATTGGATGGCCGACCTCTCTCTATCTCTCCAATTATTATTATTTTTTTTTCACTTACCTCAAACCCATTGCGCGGGTAATAAATTAATCCATTTTTTCTCGTTTCTATCACGTTGACCTAGAACCACGTGATATCAGAACATTTTATTCACTCTCGGATTAGCTGATTCGAGGACTTTTTTTTCCATCGCCTATAGGTAGGTACTACCTACCCCAGATTTTAATCAAATTCAGATTCATTAATTTACTTTACCATCTCTCGGTCCCTCTTCATGCCCTTTCTCTTTGCATTTTCCGAGGCAACATTTGAAACGTGAAATAGGGATTCCGCGAAGCGTGATAATCCGGGGGATCGCTGTATCTGAAAATTTTCAATGGGATTTATGATAGAATAGGATTAATATTGAACCATGAAAATCAGGAAATTTTGCATCAGATGGAATTGGCGTCAGCTATATGGAACAGTGAATGTGAAGCGTGATGCATCCACGGATCGCATTGTTGTCTTCTGTTTTCAGATTGATCTGCAGCTATTCGATGAAAACACTCGTCTAGATCCGGATACCTCAGATTCGGCCTGTGTCGACGTATCCAAGTTTTACTCGATCTCCTTCAGTTTTTGTCGTAATTCATTTGTTGAAATGTTCTTTTGGCCTAAGGTCTGACTTAGGCCACGGCATAAAATAAATTATCTGATCCAATCTATGTGAATCCGACTCAATATTTGATGATGATAAGTTTTATTTTGGAAAGGTTTACGTGTATTCGCGGTCCATTTGATTTTGTCTGAACCCAAGGTTTACCATAATTTAATCGAAAGCATTTCATTCAGATAACAGAGAACCAAGAAAATCTTGTTTTTTTTCGCCACATTAATTATGCTATAATTTATCCCAACGGCGAACATCTGGTTTCGGATGAAAAATGTGACTCCACCTAATTCACTGGTACCACGTGATTTGGATTATTTATCATCTGGTTCCATATTACGTAGCTTGAGAATGTGTATAATCGGTGCAAAGGTGACAACACCATAAAGTCTGCAGGAAGCATTTTCACATAAATTTGACTTTTCTACACCCCTATATGAGCAATATACGTATACTACAATCCAGTTCTGATATCAGCATGCATAATTCACCTCAAACGTAGATATCGATGTTTTACGAGTTTTTTCAGAACATACATCGAAGGTTTTGTGTTCAATCTTTCTTTCGAAAAAATTGTCAACAGTTTTGTCAAATTATCAAACAACATGGAAGTATATGTTATCGGAAAGATGGAAATTGCACACACAGGAAAGCCCATGCAGCATGTTTTTATAGTCCCTTTACTGTTTCAGGTTTCCTGCACCATACCCTCTCATCGCAATACATAGAGATTTTTTTTTCAGGAACATTCTACTATACTGTAGATCTTCTTGATTTTCACATCGGTTTATAATTCAGGGGTTCCATTCACTCGCAATTCTTGGATTCCAAGATATAGTACTCTGCAGTTCAACCTGGGTATTTCGTTCATATGTACGTCTGATTAATGATAAAGTTAATTCGCCCTGATTCAATGGAATCTCGAACATATAGTAACATATAGTAACTGTTACTACTGAGAAATTCAATACCCATGTACAATATCTGGGTTTCAAAACCGACATTCACGCAGGCTATGAACGTTCCGATAATCCTCAATCGAATACTCAACCGATAACTTCACTGTTATTTGAATTGCAAGCTAGCAATGGTTTAGAAAGACACAGAGTAACACCTTCTTGAGTGAGTTCCTAGTGTACTAAAGCTTCAGTGACATCGGAACAAATACCTTAGATCTTCTCTCACGCGAAACAGACAAACAGTTTATGTGTAGATCACAAAAAGCTTGGAAACAGCGGAATATCAATTCAGATTTTCACTTTAAATTTCAAAATTTCTTATTTGAAACTCAAACGCCGAGTAAAGTATGGTTTCTTGTAAATATAGTCTATAGTAAAAAAGTCTTTCGTTTATTCTTTTTCTTCCTTGATATTCTATTGTCCTTAACCGCCCGTGTGAGCGGTCAATTTATCCCTCAACCTGCATAGTGAATCGAGGGTCACAATTCTCCGTAATTAGATTTACGAGGAAGCAACCAGTGCTATAGACTATATATAGTATTCTGATCTATATTCTTCGATAAATAAAATAGATGCGGAAATAGTCAAGAAGGTTCGTAGTAGGAATCGGGTCGAGATGAGACCTTCAAAAAAATGTTATATTGTTGTTGCAGCATATTATGATTTACAGAACCATGGAACTAGTAAATCGCACTGAAATTGTGGTTCAGAGTATTATATTTCATTTCGGTTTAATATGAAGAATAGTTGATGCCATGTTCATACCAGATGATAAAAGTAATTTATAATTGAACATTTTTCCGACTGTCGGGAAAGCCCAGGATTATATTATTTCATTCTTAAACCAGACATACGTCTATTTGTAATTGCAGTAATCGCAAGGTCTGCACGAAACTCGATGAAACCGTTGCTTAAATTCAGTGCGTATACTTCTCAACGACCAAAGTGAGCGGAGCTTTGCTAGTGATCGGCGAACTTGCCGCACAACTTTTAGTTCTATTGTTGTACACAGTTTCTTTCCATTCAAACTTACTCGTTCGTGTATTTATTCCCTCCACTCTTGTTAGGCTTATGTTTGCTGAAAGCTCTGAGCGAATCAAACGATCCTGAATTTTGGATGCAATATTACGATATGGTTTTGAACAGCAAAGCACATGGACCGAAACGATCACGTCTGTAATGCGGAAACTTGGTAGTTTCGAAATCAATACGAAAGGTAGCGAATAGTCAAACACTTTCGTTCGTTTGTCTGAGTGGGCTGAGAGCGACTGAATATAGGGTACCATGTCCGAGAACTACGTTCAATTAAAATGTTTCCACTGAAGGGTTGCAGCTGTATGTAGCAAAGTGCAGGTACCGATTAGTGCGGGGATTTGAGAAAAAAGTAAAGTTCAATAAAGCACTCATTCATCATGTGGCTACTCTCTATTTGTTCTGTTCCGTTACACTCTTTTCCAGTGATGGAACGTTGGAAAGTGCATTTACCAACTAATGCACTCCACGAATGCAATATAGACCAAGATTTTAATGAAACATTGCTTTTCAAAAGACACAAATACACGTTCACATACGTGTGTCGCTTAATATATATATACGCACCGCGGAAATGTTGTGTGGTGAAAAATTATTCGGTATCGCGAATGAATTTATGTACAGTAAATATTTGCTGTGAGATGGGTTGATGGAAACAACAGAATTTCAGTAGCAATTTGGAATTTAATTACCCAACGAGGTTTTGGACTTTATCAGCCTGCAGATAGTAAAATATCATGCAAGCAGTATTGTGGCCGAAGAATCGGAGCTTTGTTCTGTATTCGGAATATGATTATTCATCTTTTCCCTAACCTCGTGATTATCTCCAAATTTCGATTGTGCGAGGTATTCGATTTTCAATTCTAATAATTTTCGTATACTTGAGCGTAGATTGAGGTGAAGTTCAAGAGGTATGTGTGTCTCTTGAAATTTTATCTTCGGATGACGTAGGAAGTTTTGTGGGGGAATCAAGTACGTACGTATACCTTTTATTTGCGAGGAAGTTGAAGAGTGGCAATTTCCTCGACATAGTTGGGGCGACTCTAACTCTAATAACAATAATTCACTAGGGCTGAGGGGGTAAAAGTGGAGGACCTCGCCAATTTCCTCTATATCGCAACGTGACACGACGCTGTAACCAAGATGCCACCGTGAGCCGATCCAATAACAGATAGTGTATAAAATAACAGTGACAAGGTAACAAAAACTTTAGAAAATGCAAAAACTTCAAAATAATATCCATCTTTCACCGAATTACCTAATAAGAAAAGCTGATACAAACTACCCAAGTTACGATCAGCCTATTTCAAGATTCATTGATTATTACCTGCAATAAATATTTCGTATGTATATTCCGATTATTTAGGAACATGGATTGGTATGAATTTTTCAAACTCGCACAATCATCTCCACTCTCGCCGAGGTATTATATTCCAAGCGAACGTGATGCATCGAATCGGTTTACTGACACCCGAAACGTTAGTTTCAATTAACTGTACAATTTGAAACTTGACTAACTGCAATGAGTAAGCGTGATGAGAAGACCTAATTTCAGCAATAAAGCACGTATGCGACTAAGGGGCAAAAGTTTCAAGGTTAAATTATACTGAAACTTTCTAACGTGCCCTTAGCCATTAATTCAATTGGATAAACCGAGCCAGACTAATCCGTACCTGATTCTCTAATCGCTTATGGCAGCTCGACTACTAAATAGCTGAGAAGTATTAAGCTGCTGAACCCCCACGCCGAATACGTCATAATTATAATATTCAACTCTGAAAGGTCTTCACAATCCCCGAAAGAGAGATTTGGAAAACCTATTTGATCACAACCCTGTGGCTGAGTCTACCAAAGTCCTGATAACAACACACTAAAGAATTGGAATGAGATATGGTACACGATATGGGTAAATTTTTAGGATGGTAAGTGACACTAATCGTCAGCTGCTGAAAGCTTGTTGGATGAAAAGGGATTCCATGAATCTGGTAAAGGGGTAGGTAACTCTAGCTACCACCTGACACATCCGCGAATGAATGCGTGTGTAAAATAGGATAGGCGACGTGGGAACTAAGATCAATACTGTATAAGCCTTCTCTAATCCCACGACGTCGATTCACGATGCGCTAACAAACCCGTGAGGAATAAGCGTCCTTTTGAATTGACGGAGAAATAGTTTCCGTGACCCCAAAAAATACTAAATTCACTCTTTGGGGCTCACTGAAGATTTGATGATATTTTTCCCCGAATCAGAGACAATTGTGTCATGTGAAATTTTGGCGGGCAATAAAATCTCAAACCCCTTTTCTGTCAGATCCAGACTGCTCGTACATATTGCGAGTCTTTATACCGTCAGCTGTAACTCAAACGCACCCCCAATACTGAGGACTTTCAGGGTGGGAAAAAGTTCGCGTGCAGCTGATATTACCTACGTTTGAATGAAATCTACCCTTTAAGCCTCACCTATCAAGAGTCATCGTGCATATAATCGTGCAATATCTCGGTTGATCGATCCAAAGATCGAAGTGCATGATGTCGCGCGATTGATTGAAAGACAGCGCAAAGAAAGGGAATATCGCCTATCCCTACTCCTGGAAAATTTTATAAACTACGCAACGCCATGAATTTAATTTCCGGAAAGATTACAGTCTCACCAGAAGATTTTTTTTTCTTTTTTACGAGTGAAAACTGTTTGTCTCTCAGTCATCGTGACGGTTCGATAATCACTCTGCTTTTGAACAGTTTCGTGTGAACCCTAATATGATCACGCAGCCAGTATTGCACTTTGAGTGTAAAGTTTCATAGAGTACTAAGATACTGACACCCTTTACCGGGAAATTATTTGAAAATCGACACCATTCTGTGAACTATTACTCAGGTTCATCTCAACTTCAACATTTTCGCACTTTTTAAACCGCACAGCTCTTCTTTTTAATCCTTCAAGGAAACGCTTCGTTCCCTAAAAAATTGCCTGCTATCTCGTTTTGTCTTAATTAAAACTGGGCGTAGAATTTATTTTCTCCCAACAACCGTGTACCAAGTTGGTACAAAAGTAAACAGCAAAGGTTGGAAAAAAAGCGTCCGTCTCACATCAATGACTCTTGTTCTCGTATAAGATTTCCAACTCGTTACTCATTCATAATGTATTATTTCCTCAGATTACCCAACGTTAGTGGTCATAAGCCAACCTCAAACATATGACAATCCGATCATATGAATATGGTTGTAGAGTGATACGACATTGAGATACGAATGGGATACAAAGTTGTTATCCCACTCCGCTACGGATTTCCGTGCATGGCATTCGCGAGTCAGTGGTAATCTGGGATGATCGATTTTTCGATATCTCGTTGATAAGCTTCGCTAAAGACGGAAGATGGTATATAAATCAAAGCCCGTAACAGGATTCGTGGGTTACGGTAAACGGAACAATTTCTTCGTGCTTGAAAAATTAAATGAATGAACTGTTGAAGAGTATAAATTGCGAGGCAGAAATTAAACTTAATTTCACGGTAATGAAGAGAGATGATTAATGAAAAATACGCGTTACTGTCGATACGAAAACTTATTCAATCAGAAATTATACGTTCAAAGAGTTCAGAGAAAAAAATCAGCTAATTACGTGGGAGGAAAAAATGAGTCGTTCAACAGAACCTAAGTAGGAAAAAAGTTCTCCGAGAGTAACACCTGCAAGCAAGGTGAATTAATTCACAATGATTAGCTGAAGGGACTTGTACTCTCTAAATCTTTTGGAGTGAAAACAGCGCAACTCCAATGAATGGAGTAACTTTTCCACTCCATTAGAGTGAAATTTTTCACTCCAAGCGATCTGAATGAACAGATCACTCCGAAGAAGACTGACATTTCACTCGATTAGAGTGAATAATCACTCTATTGGAGTGAATATTCACTCTATTGGATTTGCGCTGTTTTCAGTATCTCAGGAGTGAATTTTCACTCCAATGGAGTGAGTTTTCACTCCAAAAAATTTAGAGAGTAGCTTTCCGCCAGAGCCCACACAATCCTCATAGCTAGGCTACTACATACTTGCACAATTTTGTATTCTTCCCTGGAACTGGGCCTGATCTTTTTTTCTAGCAATGAGCTTTCCATGATTACATTGGTTAGTCTACGAGGTCAGCAAAGAAATATTCGATAGGTAGCAAATTTAATTTCACCATTTCTGTTTCATATTTCTCGGTTGATTGAGTATTTATCCATTTTTTGAATAGTATGATTTGTCCTCACTTTCAAGAACCGAAAGACGAGCAAACTGTTTTCTTATTCAGTTCTCATTTAGCAACTTCAGTTATTCCCTGAGCGACAGTTTTGTTCGCACCGGATGAATAAACTATTTTGAAAACTAAAACGACATTGAAAGTGCCACGAAAGAGTTTAGAATTTAAAAGTTCCGCAAAGTTCGGATCCCACAGGGGGCCGATTCACCGCGTAATCTAGTGGACAACCCAGCCGAGCAACGATCGGAGGCGACCCAAAGGTTCAGAAGTCCGATAGTTGATAAGAAAAAAGGCCCCTCACGTGGCTTGATTAGTAACTCCAGACATGCATGGTCTCACTGCTGAACCCCTCAGCTGAGAACCGTATAGCGAGAGTTGGCTGCAACCGTGGAGCTAAACCAGCCTACGATAGTCTGGAGAAGTTCTTGGCTTGCAATTCGCACATGTTAGATGTGCACTTTGAACTAGTTCGAAAAGCTCAGCGCCATCCTAGGCCTCAGCTTGCACTAGTGCAGGAGCTTGCAGACGAGGAACTGGGCGAGGATATACGAGAATACGGTCGGGATCCAACCAGGCAGAGAACCCGCTCTTTGCAGTTGAACTTATTTCCTGTCTTGAACCGCCTCCACCGTCAGCGTCAATTGATGTTTGTGCCCATTCGGGGGAAAAAAGCTCCGTCCCATCGTTTTTATACCATTAGGGAAACGTTTCGGTGCGGTTTCGTTAGATATGAGGATGCCGTCGTTTTAAGAACCACACAGAATTCGATACAGGACGAGGGGAGTGTCTTATTATATACATTTTTTCTTCACAATATCGTTGTCGACGAATTTGATATTCATGATAATCCGGAGGTTCTAAACCCGCCTTTGTTCGCAGCGCGAAATTTTCTCAAAGCGCAAAGTCCCCATGACAGTAGACAACATAAACTTCCGGAAAATCCGCTTGCGTATTCGTTTGTGCAGTCCTTTCGTTACGATCGGGGTTCTGAACGGCCTCTTTGGAGGATTTTACTTAAAGGATCTTGTGCTAAGGGGCTCACGAATTCTTGCGACAGCGTGCTAATTACCACGTTTCACGGATCTTACCATTGGTAATTACCGTGTGCTCAGCGCTTTAGCGATGCTCAAAGGAACCTTTCCGAATCAGCTGGTTCCAACTTCCGTATATGTTATTTTCATTTTTCGATACTCATTTTACACCTCCGTTGGAAGACGTCCACGATCACGCGGTGAAAATAATTATCATCAATTGCGACAGTTTATGAATTGAGTAATGATCATCGATCGATCATCGATCAATTATTAGCTTCTGACCAGTCTGACGAGAAACGCTTACTGCCCTGATCTGGAGGGCGTTCACCCTGGTAGCCAACATCTTGAGAGTCTTGTTTTGCGCGTATAAGGAGAGAAGTGAAGAGCGAATAACCGTTTGACAAAAAAGCCTCTCGATCGTTATGCTTTCGCATTAAGAGAATCTCGATAAAACCCAGACTAACATGAGGTCATTGAACGAAGGAAGGAGACCGAACGGCGAACAAGGCGATGGAAATTCTTGGGACAAAGTGAAATCAGTGAAACATGGTAAATTTATAGGCATTACATGAATATAGTATAGAACAGAATAAAATAGAAAAAAGTTTATTGCGCCGTAACCTATAGAAGGTCGTCGGGCAAAAGAATCATCAATCATCAATGACCCAAACGAAATGTAAAGAAAATACATAGGTCGTACAGATAATAATTCTATGCAGACTAAATTCTTATGGAGTAACTCTTATCAATACGACAAGTATAAATCAGGAAATAAGTGAAGTAACACAAAACTTGCGTTACACACACACACAGTAGGTATACCAAAAACGAGTTATTCTGTACTCAGGTTTATCACCAGTAATTGGATCACTGCTATTTTCATTAGAACAGCTAATGGTGCATCGACCTTTCTCAAGCCCTGTTTGGAGCACCCCAATATCTAAATGAGAGCCATCCATCACTGGAGAGATGGGTGGTACACCTAGTTATGAACCGATTGTCGGAAACTGTCGAACGTCACCCAGCTGAATGCTCTTCATGCTACAATAAGAGAAACTTGTGAAAATGAGTAACTCTTAAAATTTTTGGCACTTTTAGCTAAAATTTGGTGTGCGCGTTCAGAAATAAAGGAAATAATCATTCGAGACCAATAATTCTGGATGGATGGACCTCTTTAAAAAAGAAAAATTAGATGTACCAAAGTACCAGTGTGTCCAAAGTCCATGGTGCAGGATGGATTGAGTAATCTCCGTACTTACTATCGGCGCGCATTTCCATGCGATTTTGAAGCACAGAGTGGATCGTTGGGGTTGAAAAGGAGTTGGGAAACGGGTCGAGAGAAAGAGGGCAAGGGACTAGCAAGGGCGAACGAAGTTGGGGTAAAATCATGAATATATTCAAGAGGTACGAAATTCCCTTGCCAGCTAGCGGCGCAGGCTGCAGACTCGGGGGGCCAGGTAATCCTTTTCAAGTAAACAATTTACGTAAGCCCTGAAGACATATTGTTTAATTTCGAGGTAACAAACGCAAAAAGTATTCTCTGCGAACTCTGCACCCCTCGACATTGCTGGACTGTGGCAATTACTGCAGTCCAATCTTCACGCCCCTTCCGGTGAATATTTTACCTATTACATTTTCACCGCAAAGTTCAAACGTGTTTCTGGCAGTAGAAAACGGATGAGGCCCTCGAAAGTCTGGGACAACTAAATTCAGGATGTGGAGAGAGAGAGAGAGTCGAGGAACAAAGCGAAAGATTGCTATAAACTGGAAGAGAGCCTAAGACATAAACGGATAAAGTGGAGTAGAGACTCAGACTTGAAGAAGATAAAAGTTTCAGTCATGGGTGGCGAAGGAACTTGAGACTCGCGACTTGAAAAAGTTTAAATAAATTCAAAACTCGGCTTGAAACGTATTTAAGAAGTCGGAAATATTTGCGACCCTTTCTCGTGAGCGGAACTTTGAGTGAAAACATTGAGACTCTGAATATCGAATATCTTTGGTGGTATATTCTCGCCGTTTTTGGCAAACTGCTCAACCGAAAAACTGAAGAGTGCAGAAAAGTTCTCAAGTATACCATATACACTCCCACAGCTTTGACAAGGCCGTAAGATCGGTCGAACCAAAACAGCAAAACTTTGCCACCGGAGATCGTGCATCAATATGTTACAACCACTGAAAACCCGACACAATCTCATGAAGGATTTATTTTCTTCGACACAGCTGAGCACGTTATTGAAATCCCGAGGGTTGTGCAATACGGCGTATAACCACCCTGTCACGAACGTCCGAAAACTGTTTTCTACAAAAAATATATACACAGAAATACGAAATCCAGAAAACCAGATATCAACGTTTCCTAAATGAGGCTTCATCCGTCGTTGATTATATCTGGAATATAACCAAGGATTATACGACGTGGATACATTCGACTGGTTGCATGCAGCGGTCGGCGAACTGGTACATGAAAGCGTCCAGTCTTTTTATCAGTTGAACCGTCGAATTTGCATTTTGTAAACCATGTCTCGCAGCGAGATAAAGTTTCGTGCGAATATATTAGTACGCTTTTTTTTCAACCAACTACGCTTATTGCAACACCTTGACGTAGGTATACCAGCTATCGATCCAGTCTTAATGTATTCGAGTAAAATTAGAGTTGCAAGTTTATTCATGGCTGGCGATGTAGTTTGTTAGATTTTTCTTTATTCTTGACTCTCATAACTATTACATGAGTTTTATATTTCCGCTCTGTACCTGTTTTCATTAATTTTGTTAAATTGTTCGAGAAGATGTGATTTCATGGGGGAGAAAAAAAAGTTACGGTGAAATTTCATGGAACTATTTCTCAGACAAAATTTGATTCAAGTTATTTTATGAGAAAACTTTATAACTAAATTCTGAATAATTTCTTTTTTCTTGCCGCTACACGGTTCCGTACGAGCTATAATCTCTTTCATATACAATTCAGTATTGTGGTTTTACTGTGCGACTGTTGTCCTTCTGACTCAACGTGGAATAACTCCAAGAGACCCAAATCTGCAATATTTGAGCATTGGGAGCAATCCTCAGGAGTCATTAACTCTCAGAAAGAATTTCATTAATTCGTTGCACGATGCTGATCTACAAGCTGATCGGATTATATTAGATATTTCCGAAGTCGTACCCATCGACTGTAAAGCAGGCCTTTATGGCTGTAGTTTATTCATTCGATCAGAGAAGATGTACGGTGGAAACGAAGTCTGAAGCAAACGTCCATACTTCAGACGTCGACGTCTAACGAATTTAAAGGGTGTGGAGAGACACTGGAAGCCCCTTATGCCTTAAGGGTTGAAAGAGTTTGGAAATGCTCGTTGATCTCTGCAGACACAATTTGAAGCTCCGACTTCGGGTAAAACGTACGTCGCTAAACGGACGTGTCTGAGGTGAAGAGTGAAAACAAATACATTTGAAAATTCAACCGATGGAGCGGAGGAAACAACCAGAATTTCAATGACTTCAGTACAAGATGCCAGAACACACAGTGTCCGCTATTTTCCCTGACTTTGATAAATGAGATTACTCTTACAATCTATATACATATGTATTGTGTGCTGTAGGTTGTCTCAAGATGGCGATTCATGAATTAATATTGGAGGAGGTTGTCTATATACATAAATACGTATAAATGTGCATAAATAAAAATCTTTAGTGAGGCAGCCTTCAATTTCAGCTATTTTATCGCTGTCTGACCCTTTCAGGGACTGTGCAAAGCATAGCTATAAATTAAAAGTAAAGCGTTTCCTGAGTGTCCACCTACTACAAATTTGGGACCTCGTTTTTAAGCTCAAAAGATTGGGCTCATTTTCACGCTCACCGTCGCATAAGAGATGATGTCAACTATTAACGTTCCCAAAACATTTTGAAGTAATATGCACCTACCTCTTGCATTCCGTTCGCTTGGTCACTTGTGATACTAGAATTAGCTGCTTCACTTATTTCAAGATCGAGGAACAACATTCCATTGTTTTCTACGAACACGTGCACTAGTTCCGATTCGTGATCTGAACAATGTAGAACGCTGAAGTGACTCAGCAAGGTGTTCAGCATCATGGTTCTCAAAAACTTTATATCGGTGAGGTCTTTGTTCAAGAGACTCGGTAGAGTCTCGCACCAAGTACATTAAAAAAAAATTTTGCAATACGCTGCGTGAGACTCGAACCGAGTCTCTTTACCAGAACGGGAGCTACTCGCGGTGGTGGGGGGAATCACAATCTCTTATTTCTTCAATCGTATGACATCCATGGTTCTCGAAATATTATTGTTACAGTTTTACCTCAGCCCAATAAAATTGGGGTGTCCGTTATAGACGTAGACGATTGGATTTTTGTAGCTCACTCACGTGCGGGAAAAATGCAACAAAGACATTTTTCAGGTACAAAATAGCTTCTCTTCACTTTCTCAAGTCCATGGATTTTTTTGATTCGTCGACAAAGCCGTTCGAAAATCCTGACGATTTTTGGCTTCTTTGGAATCCGATGGTCAATGGAACAGAGATGTGGGGGTACGTTAGAATATCAAAGTGCAATCGAATTCGGGGCTAAACCGGAAATGAAATAGATATATCACGATCATCTTTCTTCAGAATGACCCGCAGCTTTAGCATGGATATACTAGTGATTGCAGTTGACAACTGAGACGTGGGTATAACAGGTATAAAATGGTTATCCGTTGATATCTGTGGTATTTTCGAAGTGGGTTTTTCTTCACATGGCCTTTTTCACCCAGCAGGTTATTGGACTCGGATAAAAGGAAGAATCGTTTTGGTATCGATTTCATATATATTCAAGCTTTTCATACCTCAGTCAACGTTCCCGTTGACGACTGGTAGTAAGAAAATAAGTTTAGTATACATTTTCTGAATCACTACACGGGCACGCTTATCAGGAAAAAATGGTACTATATCAAAAAAAGAATGACGTCAGCGAAAAACAAATTGTCATCTGCAGAACTGCAGCAACTTCTCAATAAAATGATCGATTTTCATCAGACCAAACACTAATTCCTAATGAAAGGAGCAGGTAAGATTCAACGGCTTTGTAATCCGTTGTTTGTATTTAGTTCAATGCCGAAGTTGATTTTATAGACTCAAAAGATCCGTTTATCTTAGGGGGAGTATCTAGAGCAATTAACGCACGAGTGAACACGAATGGTAGAATTATAAATTAGAGGGAGTGTGCCTGAATTTTTTTTTACCAGTTACTTTGATACACTGACAGAAACTTAATTAAACCGCTTTCAGTTAGTACAGTGAACGGTATGGGCTGCTTTTCACATTTCTTACAGAGTGGAACTCGATTAACTACGTGACTCATGGAACTTCCTCGTCTCAACGTGACCCGAGGAATGGAAAATGGGTGAATGAGAAAAAGTATAGCAGCCAGCCAAGTTGCGCTTTGATCCGAGCATGCTTCCAGTAACTAATCGTAAGCGCAGCTGGTACTATACTGTTCAGAATTAATCGACAATATCACGCTTTAGTAGTAGTCAACGATCTCTATTTTTCCATTTTACAGTACTTACCATTTTCGTCAATTAACTAAAGCCGAGCTTTAAGGCCGTCGGATAGTATGAACAGTTTTCCTCCATGATCTTTAATCTTTCTCTTGGGGGAGATTTTCTTCTTTTCTTTTTATTGGAAAAGTCTTTGTTCTTCCACGAGTCCCTAACATTTTTGTGATTAGATATTCATGCCTACGGCATCTCCGACACATCTAGATCCCCACTAGGCTCATACTATTCCCAAATCCCTCGTAGATGACCTGTACGACGTACGTCTAACTGATTTAGGGATTGATTGATGGCCGAAGGGTGGCATGCCACGTTTACCACCTTGAGCACATTTTGATCAATGCTTCCTGCCTATGTGCACGTGTGTGATGGATAGAAACGAGGAGATACTACGCCCACGTGAACCCGATGAGCAAGTGCAATTATTATAATTGTTTGGGTATTTATGGTGATACGAAGTGATTAAGTCGCGTGTGGCTTACCCGAGCTCAATGGGTAGCTGCTTTGGGGTCCTTGGCCTCGAACGATATCATGCAAAGTAGGAATTTAGGGAAAAAGCTACAGAGGCAGAGTGATGGGATGATTTTCGGGGATTTATTATACCCACCGAGCGAATCCGGAGCGTATTTCGACGAAAAGACAAACACAAAGTAGAGACTCCCGTTCGCTTCAAAAAGTCGGCCCCGCTTGAGCCACAAGATCCAAACGCAATACCTAGCCACTCGGGGATCCGATTGCCTTTTCGGAATACTTCACACCACGTCCTTCCTTCATTCGATTAGATATGAATATGCGTACGTACATAAATACTAAGTGACGGAAGTAGGATGTACAAAATCGTATTCCATCTCGTTTCGAGATCTGTTTATACAGCTATTTTGCGACTTTTCTCGGGTCTGCCTACGAATTGCGCAAATTCTCGTGTTATTAATTTTAGCTCGATGACAAATATACCCAGAGAGAAATGCTCGTGGCACTTCTCCGCCTCTCAGCAACACCTCGTCACCGCAACCCTTGCTATTTAATTAATTCAACGAACCCTAAAGAACAACAATTCTCTACAATGCCACTTTTGCTCATTTTCCTTGGCACGTGAAACTCCAGAACTCAGTCGCATTGTCTTTGCTAGTATGTACATTCACCCCACTTCATCAGAACGTCCCCATATTTGTGCTTCGTCATTAGCAATGCAGTATTATATAGACATCGCCGTTCTTGAAACTAACCTGGTTAACTCTCTCTGGTTGCGTCCCGCCATCTTCTGCTCTCGTTAGACGTCTGCGCAGTGCGCAGATCTCGACTTGCGCACTTGAAGGTCTGCGTAACTAACGGTCGCCATTCATTGACACAGAGAGGGGGTACCTACTTTCGGTCTCAAGAAGGTTGATTAAGTGAGGTTCTACTGTATTTCCGGCTGTCTTTGCCGTAACAATGTTAACGATGAAGATTTAGCTGTGGTAGAGGGTGGCCTGAAAAAAGTGGAGAGTAACGGACGTTGGATCATCACTGATAAATCGCCTCTTTCCTTTGTATAAGTATGATTTAAATTTTTTTAATCGTGTCGCTCTACGTACGCTCAGTTTTTGCAGTCGTGTGTCTTCGCTGTTTTATCTTTCGTCGCTGATGTAGTTCACGTTCTGGGTGTAACATCTGCCAGAAACTTTTAACCCCGTGCCCATCCTCTTCCGCGAGCATCACCTTGCCGCAATCCGCACCTTTTCCCTCCGTTTTAGACCTCGTTATTTTTTTGCTGTCTCGGTAACTCTTCCCCTTTCGGGTTTCTCTTCCGCTAGAACAAAACTTTTGTTATGAACATGTTTATTGCACATTTAGAGTCCTGACTTCACGGAGATGAAATTTTTATCAACTTCTTATTCCATTTTTTATTCATTAATATACTTTACAAGTGTTCTAAATTTTTTTAATGCTTCGATTTGTACTCGGTTTGAGTAATAAAACCAGCAGCAGTAAAAATGTATTCAGCTTCGAAATTCATACCTCCATTAATTATTGATGCTAATCTGTCCAAAATCTTCTCGCGGACTGAATCGACGACAAGCGGATTTACTTGCGCCCAGGGCAAGACGTGGGTCCGTGACATACATGTTGGCATTGACCGTAACGACCCTCAAATCTATGAATTAGCGACCACCATGCAGTGGGCACACCGCTCCCGAAGTTCAAGTTAGTCATAATTCTTACAAGACGAATACGAAATTAAGAAGATGCCAAAATTAGTTAAAAGACGTATTCATGCTGAGTAAAATCGAGTGGAGTTGGTAAGTTATTGAGATCCGTGGTCTTCAAATTTTCCGTGTAAATTATTCCAGATAAAGTTTTAATGGAGATAATTCAATAAAGTGAAGTAAATTATTTTCTCTCTCTTTGAAACCCATTTTTGCGAAATAATTACTTAATTTTCTGTCGTAAAGTGTCACCTGGAGAAGTTTTGAACGGTTCGCTTAGATCCACTTTTTCCCTAAAGTCGACGATGCTGTTTTAAAAGTATAATCAATCACTCTCCACCCGAAAAAGAACTCACGTAAATTCGGTGTACATATTTTTTTATGCAAGGCTCGTTTTACAATAACCAATTTAAAAAATATTGTCATTCTCGCAGATGTGTACCACATCCGACAAATTAACTTTATCTCCGAGCAAATTGTGGGAGGGAATCTCAAAGCAATTATAACACAATTTGAAGCACCGGGCTATTCTCCTATTTTTAACTAGAATTTGGGTTGAGGGATGCTGGAGGATCGAGGTTGATCAGGTCCATTGACCGAACCAACAGAGTATAACTGATGGACGAGCGTGTGCCAGGAGACAGTGAGGTGAGTCGACGTTGTATTTTTATTCAGATTTTTTTTTATTTGCTCTAGTTTTTCACAATCTGTTGGCTCATTGGACGAAATGAATAAAGTTTTACGTAACTGAATTCTTTCTTGTTGAATTTTGCGAAGTTATTCAGCAACCTGGACCATGCTCGAGATGTCAGGCATCGTGTTCTTTTCTAACAAGCACGTTTTAGCTAAAATTATTCAGAATATTTTATGGATATTCCAGATTTTCAGTGCACGAGGGGGTGAGGGAGTGTTCTTTAACAATTCAACATTTACCCACTTTAATATACGGCGTTAACGAGCGCCCGGGAAAAGTGCTCCACAATCTAAAGAAAGAAAGAAAGAAAAAAAGGGGGTGAAAATAATTTTTATTTTTTAACGTATCTAGACAATCGGTGTACGGAAATGAATCTTCGTTTTACATGAAGGCATTTTTTCTCCCTCACTCGTCCCAGACTTCGTCTCTGTCCTTCGTCCTCTGTCTCCTGGGGGTTCTTCCTTTGATTGAATCCTCGAATGTAATCTGCTCCGATCTCTGTAGGATAGCGAGTTTTTTGCGAATTTTTCGTTCGAGGTTCGATCCCTCTCATTTCTGAACCTCATATCGGTGCTAATAATGTGAAGTGAAATACTATATTCCAGCGAATTCATCCGCAACCCTTGAGCCTAGGAAGATGAAAAACTGAATAGTCCGTTCCGATAATTTGATATGAAATATTCACGATGGTTCAATCATTAGTGAAGATCGGGGTGCGGTTACAAACCCCGAATAGATTACAGGCTTATGATCTCTTAATTGGTGCAGGGTTTCCCTCACAAACCACGATATTCAGATCTTCGGATTAAGTGATTCGACTGTTTCGATGAAATACAAAGATTCAAACGTTAAACGGGGGACTATGAATATATGTATATGAAAACAGATTGCAGAGTTCTGCGAAACTCGGGAACCCCACAGTTTGGAATGACCAATGAAGGCGAATCAGGTATCTAGTTTTTATTGTATACATTAAAACTGAATTTCACTTACACGCTGTATGAGATATACCGTATAATGAGATCGTAAAAGGAACCAATCGTATAGTCGAAACGAACCCGGTAAATTGACAATATCTAATTATGTACGTTGTACCTAAATCACAAGTCCGATTCGCGAACGCTCTATCCTGACATCCACTCAAACCATAAATCACTTAGTTAATAATGACTATACGGATAACCGGCTTCAGAGGCGGATCGAGAGCTGTTGCCGGCCTAGGGCATGAAATTTCTACGGCCCCAAAGATAATTTTCAAAAGTACATTGTGTATCAAGGGCGCAAAACACTATTTTTCGAGTGTGAAATTTGCAGTACGAGCCGAAGGCGAGTGTACTGCAATCACACTCGCCAAAATAGCCTTGCGCCCGTGTTGCACACGATTTTTTTCTCAACACCTGGTCTGCAAAAATGCCTCTTTTCAGACCGAGTGAGCGGGCGCAAAACGGAACTTTGCGCCCGAGGGCAGGAAAAGAGTCGTTTGCGCCCGCTTTAGGCGGGCGCAAAGCACATTTCCGCCCGAGGGCCGAAAAGATCTGTTTTGCGCCCGCTCAAGAGGTATGAAAAGTGGCATTTTGCGACCGGGTGTGAGAAAATACATTTACGTATTCCAGTAATTATAATAGCTCTGAATGCTTGGAGTTATCCTATCTTTATCTAACACGAAGAAGATATTGAATATTGTCACTCGGCTCTATATCGTTCTATATTATATACTTGCCTCCAAGAGACAGTTAAAATTGAATCGCTTTTAGCATCTGTCTCACCAACATCGCTAAAAGCTGGTTTGAAAAACCTCTTTAACAAGTTTTTCAAGTGGGTCAGCGTGTTGTTCGACGTGACCCGGTATGTAATAATAATTTTAATAAAATAAAAAAATTTAATTCGAACGAAAAACTACCTGTCTGATTCAATCAAAGTACCTGTGGAAAAATTCGTAATTTTTGGTATAAATTACGCCTTCTGCGTAAACTTCTTACGTAGTACGTAGTGCTTTCACGTGACGCTTCCAGAGTGACGTCCCATGTATCACGGCCTAACCCTTTCGGCGTGACGTCACATGTAGCACGTAACCCCCTACCCCCCTACCCCGCTACCACCCACCACTGACCCTCCCGGCGTAACGGTTTCCGTGACGCTTTCGGCGTCTCGTCACATGTAACACGTAGCCCCCCCTCCCCCTTCCCCTCCCGGCGTAACGATTTTCGTGACGCTTTCGGCGTAACGGTTTTTGTGACGCTTTCGGCGTCACGTCACATGTAACGCGTAACGACCCCCACCCCCGCCAACCCTCAGTAAGGAAGATTTTTCAAACCTTCAAAAGATATCGCCGCCACCGCCACCGCCACCGCCACCGCCGTGTCAAGATTTCGAAGGTCGACGACGACGACCCCCCCGGGCCCCCTTCTGCGGCACTGACCGGCACCGCTCTATATTATATAAAGTATCGTTCTATAGTCCCGAAGTCTTCCGGAAATACTCGAAGTCTTCCGCAAATACCCGAAGTATTCCGGAAATATTCCGGAAATACCCGAAGTAAATTAAAGACATGACAGGATTTCAATCAGAATATTATCGTTTCCACACCATACATACATACGTACATTGTAATGTACATGTACATTTCAAGAATACCTCAGAACCCCTATGTGAACCCGGTTCATATACAGGGTGTCCCAAAATTAAATGCGCAAAATGATTGGGGTAATAGAGGGGGTCGAGCTGAGTAAATTGACCCCAATAACATTTGGTCCGCGAGGTTGCGTTCGCGAGATACGGCCGATTAAAAAGTCGAGCTAGCATTGGCATTTAGCAGTCAAATTCGCAGCGGAGATCGTTCGGCAGTCTGGTATTTAGGCACACTTAATCACTAATACGGTTAACAATCATTCCTAGATTAATAATAATAAGCTCAAAGACTATATTCGTTGAAATTTGTTCATGAAAAGGTCGTGCGCACCTCAAACCAGAATACCGACTGATTTTCCCTGTCAATCTGGCTGTTAAATACCAACGCTAGCGCGACTTTTTAACCGGCCGTATCTCGCAAACGCGACTCCGC
>JAEUYN010000446.1:0-82857 GCA_018257835.1 Euura lappo | reverse complement strand
AACACGAAGAAGATATTGAATATTGGCACTCGGCTCTATATGGGGTATTCCACGTCAAACCGACCCCTCATGAGCGTGACTCTCTGGAATTTCAATGCCCAATGGATTTTTTGGTTCGTTTTGGTCAAAAATGATGCCTCTAATTTTTCAAAGATTTTCCGACATTTTTGAAGGTTTGGCGTTTTACTCTTCAACCAACAAGAAAATCAAATTTCACCAAGACAAAGTTTCTTTTTTTTTTATTTTTTACTACAAAAACCATGATTAGAATTTTTTTGATATTTTAGTGCAAAATCAAAAATTGAAAATAAAAATGTTAGCATTTTCATCCCATGATCGGACTATGACCAAACGATGTATTTTCGAGTCCCTGATTCTACAAAAAAAAATCAGCGATTTAAAAAATGTCCATCTTGATGATGATATTTGAGGTCACCATACGACCTCCAAAAATGTCGGAAGATTTTTCAAAAATTAGAGGCATCATTTTTGACCAAAACGAACCAAAAAATCCATTGGGAATCGAAATCTCAGAGGGTCACGCTCATGAGGGGTCGGTTTGACGTGGAATGCCCCATATACATACATATTTGAGTTACGTATCAAACAGACATATTATCCACTTCCACGCATCTAAATTTGACATGACGATGACTGTGAAGATGATGTGCAATATTTGCCCGAATCTATGGAGATCAATATGTGCTTTGGTAATTTCCGACTAGACTCGCTAAAAATTGGTAACTGGAATAAAAATAACAAGAATCTCGACAAAGTTTGAGCTTTTTTCTTCAGTTTAGGTTTGGGTTGGACATTGATTCGTTTGATAATTTTTTGCCCAACAGTTTGCCAGCCTTGGCTTCAGTCTACTTGGCCTTTGGGTAGATCTGCCTCTGGCCTTCATCAAAGCTCTGCATACTTCTCTCGTAATAAAACAGAATATTCAATCAAAGCTTCGCAGGACATATGAATTCCACAGAAATTCTGAAATCGTTACAGCTAATGGATATCTCAAATACACCCACAGATTACACATTTATTGATTTCCGCTTTCTTCCGTACAAAACAAATTTCATTTTCGCATTCTATGAGAGTTGCTTAGGTTTCTGATTTCACGATCTCGATTTTGATCAAGCTATGTCTGTGATATCCTCTTCTATTTAGGTCCGGAGTTGATGGGAGAAGAGGATGACGCCACTCCGGTAATAAATTATTGAGGAGAGTTAAAAAAAAAGTGATCACATTAAAGTTTTTATTCGCCAGCTGAAGTACTGCGAATTATACGAATAAACGGAGCAGCCATTGGAGAATCAATAACCTGCACGCACAGAAAAACATTAGAGATGTAACAAAAGTAATTCCGACTCCTCCTCGTGGGTTACTCTGATTAACGCACATTGGCTAAATTGCAGGGGTTTAGCTGAGGGGACGCCGAATTGCCTGCCATTAGCAAAGGTGCACGGATTTATAGAGGAGATCTCGAAACCCAAAATATCTAACGGATAACGTGGTAACACGGAATAACAGTGAAACACCAAAAGCACGAGGGCTTTCACCATTATGACTACATTCATTGTTAATCACTTTGTACATATCTACCCGTCCTCCCATTCGTAGATATGCGAATGATGCGGATACGGAATATTACCGACTGCATATGTGTAGTCGCCTAGAGGCGATTTTTGTAATAAAATATGACCAAATTCAATTTACTTTTCGGATTCTACCGTAAAAGTACTCAAACCGTGCACATACATTTAATTGAGCTTACATTTAGCCCGAAAAAGGTTTAGCGATAATTTTGGTACATATAATACCTACGGTTCATCACAATATCCTGTTTCGGTCGAAACTTTAGCGCGATTTAGAGAGAGAGAATTTGCAGCTCCTGTTAGTGACTGGTCCGTTTTTATATGTGCTTTTGTGAGGCTGTGTATAAATAGAGATAGTCACGAGGATGGAGAAACACTATGGTAGATTGGATTTGCGCGATATCTCTCGACCGAAATCCAACCACAATTGATTTCATGCTGAACAACGAAGTTTACATTTGTATAGGAATATTCAACGTCCAATTTTTCCAGTGTATGCTCTATTTCCATTCTCTAAAATCATATCAATCACATGGACTGTATAGAATGTGCACGAGCTTGCATATCTCCTTCTAAACAATCTATGCGGTGCCACGGATTACGAATGACCGTAGAATTCATTACACTTTTGATATGAAAAGAGAAGGTTTTCAGGTAAGCTCTTGTGCAACCTTGGCCCGACTTTCAAATAATGCCAAATTGTGTATCTCCAAGGTATGGCGACAACTTGAGATATTTGCTGTGGATGGTAGCGCAGTGGATCGTTGTTCGTCTGCATAATTCATTCTGGAGACAAAGCATGACGACGTTAGTATAACCGGAGAGACTTTTGTCTACGTGGAAAAGTGCCAGGAGAGAAAAAGCTGAGGAGAAACATAAAACGGTCAAACTAGATCCCCGCTGGAAGATGAGAGAAGTGAGATGCGGAAGAAAGGAGCGCAAGGAAGTTGTGAAAAAAGTTGAAAATCAAACGAAATACGTGTGGCACCAGGGGGTGACAACGGATGGAGGATAAAACCCGGGACCACGTTGGCGAGAATGAGACAGTACTCTGGCAAAAACGCATTTCTGTCTAAACTGGCAACTTTTCACCGTTGAGAAGACAATCGCGCAAACTGGAAACGAGCAGCTATGCGAAGCTTGCTTTGAGAGCTGAGGGTCCTTGACTTCAAGAGGACAAGGCGGCTTTCTGGATGGTTGGTACTTGGCAGTGCCTGGAAACGCTGGCTTAACATCCGCTAAGACTCCTGGGTGAGAGCCTCTCACTTTATATTAGGCAGGATGTTAAGTAACGAGAGAATACTAAGTATCAAACTATTAGCAAAGATGTACGCACTGCGCCAACTAAACTAAACTTCTTTGTGGCTGTTTCAAATCAGTTGGCTATTGATTTCCTATTCACGCACGTATCAAGTAATTCATTTCTATCGTCCATCTACTAGGACTTGCCGATCCGAAGACGTCGAATTTATTCTATAAAAACGTAACGGAGAGTCTGAAAAGTGATTAAAGCCATTGAACACTCAGATCGTTTCTACTCGTACAACGTGAGACGTAATTGAAACGACTATTGCTCTTTTTCGATGTCACAAGTTTCATTGCACTGATTTTATTTGCAAGTGGAAAGTTTTCGAAATTACTTTTTCGAGTCTCAGGTTCCTCCGGTTTGAAATTCTTCTCGCAAGATTTCCGGAGCCATTCGCTTACGATTTAAACGACGTCAGAGATGGAGGGATTGTTGGTTAAGTGGTATAGCAAAAGTTGGACAATAGTTTTAGGTGTAATGTGAGTTTCCGTGAATTTCCTTTTCTTTTTCTATTTCTTTTTTTTTTTTAAGATGGATGTGGCGTGTCATTAGGGTTGTGTACTTGGGTGAGACACCGTACTACCCAAACGAAAAGTGACGGGCGCAGTATATCCCCGGGAGAGGAGCGACCTTTAAGAATAAATTCAAAGAAAAAAGTAGAATATATTGCTCGAAGAAGAACGTATTTTGTAATTTTAAATACGAGCAGTTTGTTTCGCGTAACCACCGTCTTTCTGACAAGCCAAAAGTTACCACAAATTTGACTTGATATCCCTAACAATGAGTTACATACTCCGTACTTGTAATACTCGATAAGACGGATACATGAATACTGGTGAAAAACAAATAAAAGGAAAACCCACGGATCGTTCATTGCGATTTGATCCCTCATTCTTGAGAATCGTCAAAAATGTTGATGATTCACTAGATTCAACTGCTGAGTAGCAGCCCCTATTGGTCTCGTTATCCTTCTCGTCTATCTCACAATCAGACTATAAATCACTGCCCTCGTCTGCGGTTACCAAGATGCCTGAGGTGTAATCCATGCTTCTGAAAGATATGCTGGTCGCAGAATCAAGCCTCTGTATTACGAGGTCGATAAGATTAACCGCATCTCAAAGCAAGAATTACAATATAGTGGCCAGCACCGACATCGAGGTATACGTGGCTTACACATGTCACTTCAACAATTAAGCTCCTCTGTTCAGGCTGACGTTGACTAAATTGTTGCTGGTGAAAACGTCTTGGTGGCAGAACATTCTTTAAAATTCAGGAGCTTGATCCAGTCGAATGGAGACAAGAGTTTGTTACAGCAAAGAATTTTTTAGGGTGAATTTTTATTCTTCTTTGTTTATAAAAGTGATTCGTATTACGTACGCATAGCACTTTTGAGTCAAAACGAAACGAATATGTGACATACGAGCTTGCTGGACGCATTTAATGGTTCGTGAGGATTTCCAGTGTTATCGTTGGTCGTTACTATTACTATTGCTATATAGCTACCCCTATTCTGGTTTACAGTATGTTAGAACGCGTTAATCTTCCGTAACCCTCCTTAACTCCCTCTCTAACCATCGGTCTGACCAAAGGTCAGACTCTGGAGGATGTTGGAGTTCGAGCCAGGACTACCCGGTGGTGTTCTGCTGTCCCGAATAAAAACTGACTTTTCAACCCACTGGGCGAGGGGCTAACCACATCGAAATCTCCTGTCCAAAACATTTCACATGTCACAACAATTTGATGGCGTTAATACGCGTTCCGTGGTCTTCTGATGTTATGCTAATGAAGATGACATGCAAACGTTATCACGCAGCAGGCAGTAACAAAATGCAGGTAATATGACAACATGCTTCGGTAATACATGTGGATGCTTGTTATTTTGCGTATGTATGTGATTCACTGCATGCAGCCTGATCTAATATCTGAGATGAGGTCCGACACGTGACCCCCATCGCTTGCAAGCTGACGAGATCGGTATCTCGATTTTTTGCTCAGTAAAAACTCTGAGCAAAGCCAAACGCGTCTGAATCCAGTTAGTGCTGGAAAAAAACAGTTCTACAAATTCGCACATGGATCGGGGAAAATTGTGCTAGAACTATATTTCAGAGGGGTCGAAGCGTCCTCTGCTCCACGCCTCTCCATGATCCTTTTCTTTTCCCTCGCTAGATCACGACCCGAGTTCCTCTCCGACCGAAGCCTAAGCTGTGTTCGTATACATAGATTTATGCCTATGTATCTACACACATAGGCGAGCCTTAACGATTTCTTTGGAGCGCAAGTCATTTCCATTAGCCATTAATTTTCCTGAATACGATAAAGTAGAAAGGAGCTTTATACGCCGGTTTTTCGAGTTATTCGGAAATTGACCACGGCACACGAACGCGTATACCTATATCTGAGGAGCGGTCCGATTTCAAGAATAAAAGGTACAACGTACCTATATACAATTTTTATCGAGATCGAGTACATCTCACAGACTGTTCTATATCGACTTCAACATGGACTCAGTTAGGCTAGGTTCTCGAGTCTTCGCAAGTAGGTACTATTGCCTATCGCCTTTACTCGGGCTATTGGCTTATCATTGGTCCATCCGTTCCTTCGGTAAGCGGATGAGTCCTGAATCTTCGACCTTTCATCCGGGAACTTAAAGACTTCAGTTCAAAAAGACTCAACGTCGTGATAGGATGGGTTCTCCCTTCAAAGCACCTGCACCGTGACTTTAGTTCACTGAGGGAGGCCGCAACACGGCTACATTGAGCAGCTGGAGATTATCGATTTCAATAATGTCATGAGCTTATACTGAATAGTTGTATGGTTTCAACAAATTGCATTTCAGTGTAGGAATGAAAAAGCGTGAGTCTGAGCCACTCACATACATCCATATCTTAGGTAAGATTTATACCTAAACTTTGACAAATCTATATGACTGGTCTGATATTGTACATGAGAAGAATGCCGCAATAAGTGCATGTTATGAATGTTGACCACGTTCAATTTACGTGCACGAAAACGGTGACCATAAAATGAGTGTCATAAAGGTGGATATTTGACTATGAGAAGGAATCTCTGAGCATTTTCAATTCCTTACCTTTTTTTCGTAATCTGAGACGCACCCTTTATTCAATATTCGGGGAGCATGCATAATTCATGGATTTAAATGTTTAAAATCTTCATTCGCCCATGCTCGTTCATGCTCGTGATTTTATACGTAGACAATCTTTTCTTTGCCTTTTTAGGAGATAGATTTTGATATCGAATTTCACGAGCGTTCCTCTTAACATTTTAACAGCGGACTTGAAATTCACCGTCAGCTCAACGAATAACAAATTTTTTTTTAGCGTCCGTTCGCTCCATGAAACAGTCATGAATATTGCCAGAGGTCATACATGTGGCTGTTCAAACAGTTCACCGTGTATGTATGTCATTCAAATATTACGCTGATCACAGTAACCGCGATACCTGCGTGGGCTTACAATGTGATCGATAAACTGTTATCCTGGAAATTCGGCACGGAGAGGTATTGATTTGAGTATGCAAACAACCTTCACCGTGCTGAAGGATCCTCTGACAATGAGTAGCAAAATTAAAGAGACTATCGCTGCAGTGTCCTAATGAGAACTTTCTTGTGTTGTTTTCTTGCACAAGTATCGCGGTGCAGCAAATTTACACTGCAACGATGAAGAGAATGAAGCAGACGTAGGGATGAGGTTGGACCGGATGTCCGAAAGCTTTGGACATCGTGTTGGCCCGGAAACGGCTGCTAACTGGAATAAGCTCTATAACGGGGTTGTCTTCTTCGGATTAACTTGGTCGTTTGGGATAAGCAAACCACCATAAGAAGATAAGCTCGGTAACGAGTTTTTGCCCGAAGGTTTGGTGTCGGGGTTTGGTCTCGCATCGAGACGTAATATCCTCCACAATGCCCCAAACTTTTATAAAAATTTGACGGACGTGAATATCCACCTGATTAATCGGAACTTTTTTGTAAGCAGTATTTCTGTAGAACCATTATTTCGACGAATTATGTACAGTATCGTCTTCTCGATTACCATTTCGCGGCATCCGCTCAAGAAATCTTTCGCACAATAGTACAGTGTTTATCAAGGGCGGAAAGGAGGCGATTTTGACAAGTGCGAAGTTAGCCGCCCGAGCGAAGCGAGGGCGGCCTTCACACTTGTCAAAATCGCTTTCCGCCCGTGGTGCACACGGTACTTTTCGTCCCACCCCTTGAAAACGTGAGAGAAAATAGCGGAAAAAATTCTCAGTAGGGAAAATATTGCTTGGGATAGGGAAAAAAATCTGGTGACGGTGAAATAGACCGAGGAAGTGCTGCTTTACATAGGTTATGTACGTTTCTAAAGACGCAGACTGCCTTACTGACATGATATTCACTAGCAGTTCGTTGGGTTTATCGCAAAGAGATGCTACATACGCTTCGACCTGATTTCATTACAGCGCGCTCGAAGCTGGCTGCAATCACTGATATATATGTTATATCAGTGGCTGTAATGGTTTTGTTCGCCCGCTCACTGCGCACCGTTTTAACTCAGATTCCGCCCGCTTCGCATGTATGTAAAAAATTCAACAGCTTAGGTATTGGAAACCGAGGGGCCCCTCTCGATCCACCTTGCAGATTTACGTCCAAACTACTTTTGTGCTTTTATGCAAAAAAAAAGCGCACAAAAGTTTCGTACGCTTCTGTGGTCTGACTGAACTCTAACTCATTACGATTACACGTTATACATTGCCTCAAATTGTAGATTGTTATAAAATCACTGGTCTACCTGATATTTCTTGTGTCGAGGGTGGAGCTTGTGATTTCATCGATAAACTGACGGTGTGAGCAATTCTAATCAGTCAATTAATTTCACGATTATCATAAACTATTGATACATTTTCCTATTCGTTCGTTAGTGTCGTAAACTGCAGGTTATTTCTATATCAACTGTGACCTGAGCCAAAATTACATCAGGCGTATAGTTATCTAGATCGTTGGGTGTAGCGTGTATTTACACCACTCACGTTATCAGTTAAACCTACGTCCGATGACGATGGATAATCTGGCAAATGCACGA
Source organism: Euura lappo (assembly GCA_018257835.1). Lineage (NCBI taxonomy): Eukaryota > Metazoa > Arthropoda > Insecta > Hymenoptera > Tenthredinidae > Euura > Euura lappo. The sequence continues at coordinate 74,884 of JAEUYN010000446.1, read as the reverse complement.
TAATTTTGGCTTGATAATTAACAAACATATTTACTGTATTCACTCAATTTTCAAGGTAATTGATTAGTTAGAGGTGCTTTATTTGATACATTTTCTCTTCATCGTTTTGCCTCGATTTTTAATGCACGAAATTAATAATCCATTTGCTCTTGAGTGAACAACTAAAGCAGAATGTAATTATAAATTATATCGTTCGAGGGCTGTCACATTATTTCAATTTTACATTGGAGTGGAGATACGCTTTTCCCTCGCAAAAGCAGGTTGCGAGTCATTCGTGTTATTCAATATACCAGTTTCAGGCTATTTGTTATACTACGGTGAACAAAGTCTTCTTGGCTCGTTTAATTAGCGTTGAATTTAATTTTGCATTGAGGATTTGCATCCAGTTTTAATGAGTCGGTGTACCCACCTAGGTTTCTGTGAAAAAACGCCATTAGGTGGTACATTTACCAAAGCTTTCCAGCCACTTTACGTTTGACGGTGACTTGACTACCTCGTTATAATTTAGCAGCGGCGTATCACGCTACGGTATTTGACATCAGAAGTGTATTTTTCCCCTTAGCATCATACAGAGCTAACCAGCGCGAATTCATTCCTGGTAAATTCATCCTGTAAATAATTCTGTGACAATCAATGATTAGCTTTTTTGATTTTATTTTCTATTTGACCCGCCGGAATGTTCGAGTACTACGGGTATTGAGGTGGGATACCAGGAGGATGTAGCCGGCTTATCGGAGAATAGCACAAAATCGAGAGGGATAAAGAGCTTAGGCTTATCTGATTTCACACAATGGATGACTCCTCTATAGAAAGGCAATTTTCTATAAATGTATGACTATTTTGCTCCGTGCGGTATTGAGCCTATTTTTCTACGTAATAGTGAAATGTTCTGCTTCATATGCGAAGCTTTGCAAAGCTAAGTGAATTGAACAAATTATCAGGAAGAACTTTTGATAAGAACGAAAATGTCTAAGATTTCAAACCAAATGCAAAATCGTCCAGAATAAAGAGCTTGCAGTAGCAGCTGTTTCTATTTTTCTACAACTCTGCGATAGTAATGATCAAAGCTCACGACAAGAACCTCAATTTGTCCCAGGATTGTGTATTGTGTGTTAAACGCGTTTGGCATGTTCTCCCCTTGGCGATTGCAGCTGGAAAATGAATGTCTAGACGTCAATAAATCGAAGAACCGAGAAGCCGAAGGGAGTGCTATCTTCTGTGATGGTTCCTGCAGCTGAAGAAATCCCCGGAAGTATTGTTACTCGGTTCAATACGGTCCCTTTTCGTCAGGTCTGGATGTGAGAACCCTTTACAAGAATAAAGAAGAGGTTCAAACATGTGGCCTGTAGAAATTACTCCCCCTTTGATGACTACGTCACAACGTTCTGACGTATTATGAACGATTACTACGTTCCGGTGCTTCATTCGAAGATAACGTCACCTCAGGGTCCGAACACGTACAAACAATGAGGTTGTTCCGTGATAAAAGTTTTCCGAATTTCCCTCAAATGAGTGCATCCGATCTTTTCGACTAGCCTGCGCTTGGTATATCCATCGTATTGTGATGCCCGTAGTTTGACGTCTGGGTCGGATTAGCAATTCATACACTGTGTAGCGCGTTTATGTGCTGAGTAAGTAAATAAACAATCCTGATAATTGCACTCCATGGAATTAGATCCTGTTGTTGGCCGATGAATAAATTATGGAGATTTTCCATTTTCATACACTATGGGTGTATGACTGTGAGTTTGTTCCAATTTAGGATTTGTATGCTACGTGTGACGGGAGAAATTCCTCTCCTTATCTCTAGGTACTCTTTTACGAACTGCAGGAAGCGCTGAATTGCCACTAAATTCGTTCGTCGCGTATGTTACGGGAAAGGCGTGCATTTCCATTCTTACATTGAGTACTTTGTGGCGTCCACATATAAGCTACGGATCGCTTATCTTCCCCAGAGTCATCCAACTTTTATAGCCTGAAATAAAGTCCATGTGGACTCCAGAACTGATGCAGTTGGAGGTTCATGAGTGTCGCTATAAACAGTTTTAAACATGATAAACTCTGGAATTTAATCTACCTAAGAGAATCGTGCATCCGTCCAACTTTTTGTTCATACGTTGCCAATTCTTCAATAATTCGTCCGATCATACAAATTAGATATCAAGCAGTGAAGTTACCCTGAAAAAAATGGATGAATTCCAGGCATATTATGCGTTAGAGAGATTCTAATATATGTTCCTCACGATAAAGGCATTATTTCCCAAACGATTACTGTACTTATGCTAAATGGTGCCTGCATGCGACTATATAATGCAGTTAATTGTTTTTACCTGCATTACCGAAAACGAATGGAATGTGTATAAGTTCGTTGTTCAGTTCCATGATACTTTCAGAGGAGGGTAGTGAATATTTCCAACGAAATTATCATTCGCGTGGGAAAAAAATGATTATAGTCTAAAGAGGGGTTGTATAATGCAAGTGAATGCATTTTTTTCTACATCCAGGGAAACTGGGGCAGACAGTTACGGCTGCACTTACGCTTGAGGTTATAATTTTCAGAGGAAGGGTTGCGAGTATTTCCGTGGTTCGAATTCATGCCCCCGTGGAGAGGAAAAATAAGTTTTTTTACAATACTTTATTGTGCTCACTCTCTCTTTAAAATAATCCTCACGAACCTAAAGGAATGTATTTTTTACAGTGGATAAAGTTTCCCGAGTAATCTCGCATACCTAATCGTCGAGGGGTTGAAAATATATGACCTCGATAGGGATTGGGGCTAGTAATTTCAAGCTTCCTGCCAAATGAAATGCACGGGGAATCTAAATGAATATCTATAATGACAAAATGTCATACAGTTTAGCACTAAGGTAATACTCTTCCACTTACAATTAGGTACCCACACCCGACCGGCAAGTACCACTCCGTACATTTTTTCGTTTCCCTGAATTTTGTATTCTCAATTTTTGTCCTCGATAATTATCAGAAAACAACCGCCGGTAAAGAAGCATAGCGAGCGAACAAGTACAACGCCATTTATTTTAATTTTATTTCTACGTGTTGAGCTTGTTAGTTGTATATAACACGACATCTTTTATACAGGCAGACATTACTGAAGGACGTCGTTTTCGTTGGTGGATTTTTCTAGGTGCTTTTTGAGGGGATTAATATTATGTCAAGCAATTACAAGATTTCAAGTTCTTTCGAATTACAACAACTTCTAACAAAGTACAAAATGACGTCAGGAGTGAATTTCGGGCTCTTAAAATGGCAGCAATTGCAGAGCTTCGTATGAAGCCGAACTGGGGAGCGCGATCATCTATCCAGTAGAGCTTATATTGCTGTCAGATATTATTCGTTTGCTTCTCAAGTGAAACTTTCGTGCAGGAGCTTAAAAAAATGGTATATGTTGGACGTGAGGACAGGCGTTCGCTGTATGGTGTGAAGTTTTCGCTATGAGTCGAAATCACACTCATTATCGTAAATCATCATTAGCATAAATTATTATTGCTCTAATTTTTTTTCATCCGCGTGCTAATTTGCTTCGATTTTTTTTTTATGCCCGTATTTCGTAGACACTCGACGTATTATGAGTTGAGAAACAATCGAAGACAGGACGCACTGGGCCCTCAGCTAATTGACGCCACTCGCAAACGACAGACGCAGCTAAAGAAACAAAAGAAGAAGTAGTCGCGTAGCAAACAAACAAGATCCCAACAGTCAACAAACAGTTCTTATCGAGATGCTTTCTCGTGCGGAGGCTTTTTCCGACAACCGAAGTAAATACGGATTGCAGAATTTACCTCAAGCTCTTATTTCTCTGTATTATCAAGTAATAATAATAATCTTGCTCGCATAAAGTCGGTGACCGAAGTGCGATGGCGATACAGTCGATTGAACAAGAGCCTGGACGTTGACCTTGTGATGAAGATGTTGAAGACTGGGGGCGAAGGAAGCCGGGGCCGTCCGGAGCAGCCGCAGATCGACCAGCTAATTGTAAGGGTAGCGACGTTACAGCAAAGCTTCAGACGTTCAAATTCATGGAGTGAGGATCAGGTATAGGCTAATACCAGGTACCCCACCGTCTTCTCGACATTAAGTACCGCAAACGACGCCCCAGGTTGGTATTATCCGTATTATACAAAGTGCAAGGATTTCGTACCTTCGCCAGAAAGAGATGGCACATGGCTTGCAGCTCCGAGGACCCCGGTGTCAGACCTGTCGGTGTGGAAATTGGTGAATTTGAGAATTGGCAAAAATCATGAACAAGATTAATAACTTTTGCATCGACGTTTTTTTTTTCTGAAAACGCTCTCTTCTTCCCTCTTTCATGGGCGTTTATTCCCTTTTATTATTCCGAAAGCCGAAGTCACATTACAATTTCATACTAATACATTCTTTTCTCATACATTCTGTCCGGTTTATGTTGTACAGGGTAAAAAAATAAATTATAATAACCAGTTTGCAAAATGTGAATAAGATCTGCACGCCTTGACTTATAGTCGTAAAAAGAACTTCTTTTTTTTTCATACAATAGTATATTGTGCATCAAGGGAGAAAAGCAGGGTTTTGCTTACGAGCGCGGAGCATGCATCCCGAGCCAATTTGCGCTCCCGAGGTGTATATTGCTGCCCGAGCGGAGAGGGGGAGGGGCGAGCCGAAGGCTCGTCGCGTCCCCCACCCGTGAGGGCAGCAAGATTCACCGAGAGAGCGCCAGTCGGCGAGGGCAGGCATGCTCCGCCGAGTATCGCAAAACCTTCCTCCCGCGATACACACGATATTTTTCGTCACACATGAATGGAAGGCCTATTTAGCTCTGTGTCGGTAAGGGGGGAAGAGACGATATGCGTCGCTTGGTCGGGGAGGTGCGTAGAAAGGCTTTCTCGCTAGGCAAGAAAGTCGAAGACTTTCTTCCCTAGGGAGGAAAGTCTTTCCACACTGCCTTCCCTACCTAGAGAGGCAAAGCGTCGTTTTCCTCCTTACCGACAGAGAGCGAAAGTAGGCCTTTCCGTTCATGTGTGACGAAAAAATATAATGTGCATTACGTGAGCAGAAAGGTCCTTCGCTTACTAGAAATATTATTGACTACTTAGGCATCATTCAAGTATTACGTAACGCTGTTTTTGACCATTTTTGCCCCCCCCCCCATAGTAATACATTGTAACAATCGTACCTCCCCCCCTCCTAAGTTACGTTATGCTACCAATTGCTAAGATTATGACAAAGCGCTGGAAATTTTCAAAAAATAGGATCATTTTTCATGGTTACAATTCAACTGTTTGGCGATGTGGATATATGCTTTTATTTCTCAAGTATTTATTGATAATAAAAACCGTAACGTAACGTCTGACGATATCCCCCCCTCCCCCCGTAACAAATGGTCACGTTTTGACCGACTCCCCCTCCCCCCGTTGAGCGTTACGTAATACTTGAATGACGCCTTACTGCAAAGTAGAAGAAAGAAGGTTACTTTGCTTCGGAGAAGTCGAAAAGTGTCTATTCGTAACTCGAATTAATTAAATTTGTTCATACTACAATTGTGGCTTTTCACTGCTTGTTGGTACTTAAAGTAGCCGTTTTTGCAATGGTGGGAGTGAATCATCGAATGCGCATGCGCGTTTGGTAATGTTGAGCGATTTTAAATCCTAGGAGTTGGAAGTGGTTATTATTATACCTCGCGCAAGTCGGCGCATGCGCATTCGCATTCAAATCGTAGATTATTCGATGGTTCCACCTCACTTCAAAACTGGAATCTTTTTGTTTGTGTGAAATACACTTCACAAAACAGAAGCACTTAAAAAACTTTCGGAATTCTATACACAATGACTGTAATATACTTATTAGCATGAAGTTTTGATTTCTGACAAGAAATTGAGGTTATGTTTGTTCGAAACTTTAGTTTGTCTGAATATTAGCATTAAAAATGTTTCTAGTCTGGGGTATTTGGAAAGTATGGATGTTGGATGTAACGTTTTTGTGTACATACACAGAATCGTACATGAGTGGATAATTGCGTTTGATTTTATTTTTCAAAAAATAGACATTGATATATGTAGTCAAATAAATATGTAATATAGTCAAATGATTATGTATACTTTATAGGCGTTCCAATAAAATGAACACTACCATTTTTATGACAATTATAAAAATTGATGAATTTTTCCCCGAGATAATATTACTACTACAGCTACTTACAAATTTTGTGATAAAATAACATTACTGAAAGGGAAAGAACGTCACTCATTGAATTTGAAGCAGATAAGTTTACGCTTTTTCATTGAGTCAGCGTGTGGCACTACTCAGAGAGTCGAATACGAAACTCGAGGTGAGCCAGTAGTGGGGGTAGCGTTCGAGCGAGAAAGCGGGGAAGCGGAATTACTCAGAGCGGCATTACTCAGAGAGCGGACTGTATGTTGAAGTTCTTAGTTCACATGAGCCATGAATTATTATACATAGAATGGTAGAATATTGTGGAGTTAGCACGGTATACTTATTGTTCCTGTATAATTGGACGATCAAACGAACTTGTGCACATAGTGAAATGGCATTTTCACTCATAAGATCTGCAATCGCAGACTCACATTCTTTGATCTCCTGATAAGACATTGAATTATTTTTCGGGACAAATTTTTGCTCAACGGGCCTAACAAATGGAATCCTTTGACAGATTGCAAAATGTTATCGTCAGACGTGATTTTGTTCCACGCGTCTTAAAAAGAAACGCAACCTTCCAGCAGTACTACTCACATTTACGTGCCCATTTGCTGACCCTGGCCTTGTTTGAAATGACACGGCTTCTGCCCACCCTGGCGATAATTGTTCTTGTCCGTGTACAATTTCCTGGGAGGGCCCTTTCCGTTCAAAGAAGGCTGAGCGTGATTTCCACTTTGTGACGGGAAGGTCTTCCCTGTGATCTGAAGGACAACTAACATTTTCTCAATATCTTCTCATCAGGAGCAAAGCTGGGCAAGCTTTTCAATGAAACTCACAGATTTCAGTTATATTTTATTCTGGTTCGTAGTTTTCAATGCCATAATCAATTGTAATTTGATTAATATTTGTTATGAGATAGTTACTATTTTGTGGATTAGTCCGACGATTTTGACTTTTTTCCCATTTCCAAAGTCAGGATTATCTTCATACGAAGAATGTGTGATCCGTATCTCTAGCTTGAACTGTCCATCTGTTATAGATCTACTTCCAAACTCTCCCATATCAACTCGATATTTATCAACCAGAGAAAGTTAGTTTTAATGTATCCATGGGTTTTTATCAAATTTCTTATTTAATCAATTATTTGTGTTCATCGTGTTAGCTACTTGAAAACTTCACCACCATTCCTTGTGCGCCTCGACTTGCGTTAATGAGGGACTACTTCTCCATTTTCTCCATCAGAGGTGTTCGTTCCTCTGCGTTTGTCACCGTTTTGTGCCAACTTCTTAATACTTTGCCTTTTCAATCTCTTGAAAATCGGATCAGGAATGATCCCACTTCTGACACCAATGTGACTACGGGTAGACTGCTGTTACTAAAAATCAAGGATTCCACCGAAACGACCTGGGAACAAGTGTGAGAAATCTTTATGACCAGTGACTAGTAATAATAAGTTACTTACTAACATGAGAGTTCTTCCGAAATAATTGTAGTTGTGTTTTTTTACCATTTCTGTGTAGTATTTTTTTTTGTAAATGTCTTTTTTGTCGTATCGATGAACAATGCGAAATATCTTTGCGTTCTCTATGCAAGGTTTGCGATGAACACATCGTTCTACATGACCCCACAAAAAACGTTCAACGGAGTTAAATCAGGTAATTTGAACTGCGCTGCAACGAGATCATCATTTTCACTCTTATTTTCAAAGAACTGGTTTAATTCCACTTATTTATGTATATCATACAAAATTCCCTAACCCCTCATCGGGTATTTGCGTCACCAGGGTGGCTATAACCACATTGTTTCACATGACCCCATAAAAAAAGTCTAACGGTGTTAGATCCGGTGATTCCGACTACGATTCATCCGTTCACTTGACCTTATTTATGCACATGAAGTAAAATACCGTTCACAGTTAGAGGCATAAAGAATAAAAAAAATTGCTTCGTATAGTCCGATATAATCACCATCATAAAATACCATCATGTTTTATGAGCTTTAAGCTTCTGCAGGGTTTGCATTAAACATATTGTTTTACACGACGATGACCTTTCGAGAAAAAGTCCAACGGCGCTGAAGCCGAAGACCATTCAGTCTATTCAGACTTTTCGTTCCAAGTCCCTGGTTTACTTAAATTATTTTTGCGATCAAGCACAATTACGTTATTTGTCACCTCTGAAAAATACCCACACTGATCTGTAAAGTCTTTCAACCGTGCCTTCACATATTGCAGATTTTAACCGCTACGAGCGCTGGCGACTTCTTCGTGGAAAGTGTGGAGCACTCTACACCCGGAATGCCGTCATCAGAGCAACTCCACACCCTGAAATTCCGTAAGTCACCGACCCTAGCCGGTACTTATAGGATTCGAATCAGTCACTTCACTTCTATCGATCTTGTTTGTCATCAGAGGATGAAAGTGGGTGAGACTGAAGCATGTCTTCGTAACAATGTGATCAAGTGCCATAACGTGTGGGACGTGTTGGGATTAATAGGGACGTGGCATCATTAAATATTTCGAATGCTTCATCGTTTGTTGTTAGACAAGCCGATTGGCAGCAAAAATCTCTGACAATACGTATCACGTTTTACTTTCGTCATCGAATATGTAATTTGGTTGAAATCCTCTGTCTCAACATCATTCAAATTATGCACTGTTTCGACTATGGTATGAAGGTCAAAGCTCGCAGTAAGAGCAATCATTACCTGCTGCTAACGCTCCAATATAGCATCTATGATTTTATCATCCATCGTACTTTCCATTTGAACGTATATTCTATGCGCTTGGGATGATCCCACCTAAGGGCTCCTATGCCGAGCAGTGTTATACGGAATATGCCCATCATCCATATCAACCCCTATGGGGTTGAGGTTATGTTACTCAGCGGGATGGGAAAGTACTCGGATATCCAAGGTGCACGGTGGATCTCTCCCTGACAACGTACGCTCGATGTACGGAGATGCGTCGTGAACCAGGTTTATCGTCGACCGGTCGCGCGACCACATATGTAGGATGTCAATTTTTTTTTAGACATTACGCATATCGCCAAGAGGTGACTTGCGTATGCAGGCGTTGATAAATGGCGTTATTTCATTTTTGGCTTCGATTGTGTGGAAGCACTTCACGTCCATGAAGATGAAGGTTGCGCGTAAGCATCACGATTGCTTCATTATGGATCACAATTGGTGAAATGCTCTGTGATGTGAGTGTCCGCTTCTTGGAAAGTCTGACATTGATGTTGGTGATGGCGCTGTAGAGAACTATTATTTTGCGGCCCGTGGTGGACAATTGTCCGGCTGCAATATCATAAAAGCAGTAGTCTCGCCTGTTAGGGCAGACTGTTTTTGTTCAGTCGTGATTCACTGTACATCGATCAGATTGCTATCCCACTACTGACACCAGTGTGACATTTTTGTGTGGGTATGGCTAAAAGCCAATAAGGAGACTCTGATATTTCATACACCATGTTTTATTCAACGTCTGGTTGTTTCTCAATCTTTTTCAAGACTGTTATAATGTCAGGAGATGCTGTCTGCTTCACAATTCTTATACAAGTTCAATGTACCGAAAAAAGCGTAAGTTTTGTCTTGGTAACAATACATTGATCACTGAACTGATTGTATTGTTTCTTATCATTCCTTTTATTAATTCGTGAAAAAAGTCAGTCGCTTCGTGCGTTATGAAGTAGCGCGTGATACAAATTTCTACTCGTCATCTCTTACCTCTAGTGTGATGTTTAACGCGTGGTAGGGTGAAGTTCAATTTTCCACAACGTTCTATGTGTATGCATGTGTTTCTCATAAATCACTCAAGTAGTCAATCAATTTCAGACTGTTTATACTCAGTATTCAAGAACCACACACTATTCACTGTTCTCATAACCTTATTCTCTCCATTCTCAGCTAAACCTTTGGTCCAGCCATTCAGTCTACACAATAATTTCTCCGTCAATTTACATTACGTGGCGAACATCTATCCATATCAATATTCATAATGAGCATCCCCCCCCCCTCCTCTCACATCCGCCTATGATAGAATCGTCGGCCGGAAAACTCTTCGGGAAGGGGGAACCCATTATCATTCCGAATCCAAGAACGGCGTTCTCTTCTCTTTAAAGTAGTAGAGCTGTGGCTAGTACTGCGATATATCTTATAGATACGACTCCCGACATTTGTCTTCACTCCCAGGATAAACCACGGAAGACCCTGAGAAGGTCGACGAGCATCATTTCTCTTTTGGAACTACCCTTCTTTTCTAGTTCGTCACGTTTGTGTTCTTAAGTGTATTGTGCTTACATGTAACTGCAAATCACCAATTTACACCGATGCTCGGTACTGTGAGCAAGATATAGCACACAAAATGTAAATTTTTTATGACGGTAACTTTTAATCGCAATGAGTCCTCTGGGATTAATTAGAGGTAGGCAGGCGGACAGTTAAGCTCGTTTTCAGAATAAACAGATCATTAAAAATACTCACCTCAAACAGTGTCAAGTCCAGAGATACCCTGTCTATTACAATAATCTTGTTTGGCAAAACAACCGGAAGGATCAACTATTTCTATGTGAGGTTATTAAACATGAGCTTAACATGAAATGTTGACTACGCTCTGATCCACATATGAAGTGAAGGGGACATTTCCATAACAGTTCTGTAACGTAGTTAGTAGATACTTCGCAAAATTCGCAAAAGTATGCTTGGCAAAAGTCAGCCCTCGTTTGCGCAGACATTGAAACGCACTTCTATATTGGATCATTCAGTCACAATAATTTGAGCTTGTCTCTAGAGAACCGTAGATAACTTTAAGATAAACAGAAAGAATAATACGAATAATACTGAACGAAAATTTGACATCCATCTCTTCTCGGTGAAGATTTCTGTGACGAGCTGCCGTATATCCAAATTGTCATGATAATTCCATCTGTGAGTCATTGCGGTAAATCACTACTGATGATTTTACTTCCCTTCCCTCTCGCAAATAATGTACTGTGGACTTTGGCCGACCCAGGCGTGATAGGCCGTGACCGGTTCTCCGGCACCGTCTTCGTCAATCCTAACATATCCTAATGAGAATGCTAATGCGAATTCAAGAAATATGCCTCGATTATTCTGGTTCATTGAAACACGTGTCCTGCACACTCCAACGGGTTATACTCGGGTAACCAGCGTCCGAACGGGCTACGTTTTGGGAATTTATTTCGGAAAAATGACATGTACAATATCATTCATTTTTGTATATGTAATTGTGTACACTTTCAGGAGTGTGTGTAAATATTTTCACTACAAAAAATGTAATCTTCACAAGTCATTCTTCTGATGTTTCCCATGCACGATCGGTTGGTCAACATGATTCCGCAAATATAGTTGGTCTGAAACAAATAAAAAAAAAAAAAACAAAAAATAAACAAAAACAATACTCTCATTAAGTCTCTACATGGTATCAGCTATGGCGTGACGTAGCTTTTTCTTTTTTCGTCTGTGCAATATATTGATAATAATACGCTTCATTGCTCCAAGAATTGCGAACAAGTTTGCGGATGATCTGGACAAGTATCTGAAAACATCATTAATGATAGCATAATTATAATACTGTTGCAAAGATTCAACTTTGTTATTCCGAGGTCCTTTCTCACAACGTAGTAGTGAATGCGAGCCAAGAAGTACGTCAAACTCAACACAAATATCTTCAATATTTTCTGTATATTCTCCCAACGTGTCTACAGCTCTTTAAAGTCTGGGACGCGTACAAGACTGTTTTCACAAGAATGTCGGCTGGCGTAGCAACCCTCCATTTTCACTTATTCTAATCATTTATTCCTGATTAGCTGTTTACCCAGCCGGCTAAATCTCTTGCTGTCATAGTGACAGCTAACAACTGATGTCTCGTCTCTGCGAGACACTAACGGGGTGTCCCCGTAACAATACCTTGAGTATCATCGTATTCGATTAAATTTCTCAAACTGTAAATTTTCTAATTGTGTAAATAGCCCTCTGCCTGTCGAAGTAGCAGATGATTTTACGAATAGGTAACTCGATTTATGTTCGTTTGAAATATTTCACCACAAATTCGTTGAAATGTTTCCTTTAAAGACAATATGTTTTGTGTACGTTTCAACCAATACTTTCGCTTTGACAATAATACACATTTTCAAATTTTCCTTTTTCCCTATACTCCCCACAAAGCAACATACAGTCGGCCGTGACTCAATACGCTGTTTTTTAGATGTATCATTGCACATGTCACTCTGATTGGGAATTGTTTTCTAATTATCTTGAATGGAATTCCACTATCCGAGCTTATCAATTTTATTCTTGGTATTAAAACGTTTTGACCTTCTAATCTACTGGTTATTGTTTCAATATCAATTTTCGTAATAAAATCCATATTTTGAAACTCTTGTGTATCACTTTCGTTTGTATCTATACTGAAGCATTGTTTTTTCACCTTTCATCTTTTTAATTGTCGTCGTTCACGTGAAAGAAATCTGAATTTATCGGTGCCAGGTTTCCTCTTCCCGTTTCATTTCGTTTCTTTCTCCACTGCTTAGTACAGCTCATCATCTAAGCCGTCATTGAATACTGAAACTGAATCAAAATTCGTGATCTTTCGGTTTACTTTTTATTTTTTGGTAAGTCTAAATCATATATAACTGATATCATTACAATAAAGTCAAGGGCTTTTCAACTTTATTTGATATTGTAAAAAAATACCACACTCTGTGACGGGTGGTTTTTGGTTTGTTTAGAAATGAACCTTGAAACCGCTTTTAGTTGATCCTGATATAATTCACCTCACAATTCAATGAATTATAGGATGTCTGCGAATTCGTTACGGAAGGGCTCTCACCGATCCTGACCTCCGTGAGGATTTGTGGATTTCAAATGACGAAAAGTTGATTCCTTTTTATATAGTTTTGATTCTGATACTAGACTTATTCCAAAATGTTTCCTGTAGACGTTATTGTCGTTGTAATCGAACCTGTAGATGCTTCTAGGGTGCGTCGTTGAAGAAGAAATCCTGAAGGATATTATCCCAACTAGAGATTTCTCAACGATTTCTCAATGATTCTCCGAGTAATGATTGCCAAAATATTCTCCTCAGAATATTTTCCAGAGATTTAAAGAAAGAGAACGGTTAAGAACGATTGACTCTGGTTTATTGAATAAAATTCTCAAATGCGTCTAATCGTTTCTAACATCTTTCGGGAACTAGAATATTCTCAAAAGTAACAAAAGCACAAATCAAAATTATAAACATAACGCATCTTCTCTCTTTTTTCTTCCAACTCGTCTTCAACTCCACGTCTTCCATCTGTCCGTAAAGTCACCAGAGAACAATTTCAACCGATACCATCCTTGAACTCGTCTGTGGCGTGGTGATGGTTTGACAGATTCATCAGATGACGGTCAAAAAACAAAGTAGTTTGATGTAGATGTATTTTCCATGGATATTACTAATATCTCATATAATATTTTCACACCAAATATGTATTTACATTGTACCATAATTTTCGGACGATCATTTTCTGATGACAAAATACTATAACACATTTTAGGCAAAACTATTTTATAGAGAAAGGGAGATTTTTATCATCACAGTTTTTATTTTAATAATACAGAGGCCTTATCGTTGCAGTTTGTATCCGTCACTTTGACAGATTTGACCATTTTTTAATTTTTTATCTCATAGCTGATTCTCACTCATATCGCCGTGAAAATCAATCGCCGTGAAAATAAGAAGAAGACAATGTATGTAGCAGTCTCCTCGTCATTCTTTACGTTGTAATGAGAACTTGATTGCGTATCGATCGAAGATGTTTGCCCGTTGGTGAAAGTTCTTATTTGTGAACATTTAATATTTCTGAACTTTTTAGGTTCGAGGAAAATGAAAAAAAGGTTTTTTTCCTTATAGGCGACACTGGAAAATTTCTCAAAACTGTATTTTCGTAATCTGGGCATCCATACGAATGATTTCAAACGAAAATGAACCGAGCTGCTATATGTTACACTGCGGTCAGATTTGTTGACATGTTTGACACCCAGGCCCAACGCAACGCGCAAACTGTCTGAACGCAAATTTTTGTGATAGAATAACAAAATTTATAATACCAGACGCGTTGTGACATGGTAGTCTACAAATTTTTTTGACACAGCAGAAATGGCCCCCCGCGAAGATGCTATACTTCTGACCGTTAGTGCCCACCTAGTCGGATTTAGGGTCATCTAATCTATTGATTTCACACAGGATTAGCCATATTGCTATGTGATATTGTTTTGGTCCCTGGCTCTCGTACTATTAGAAAGCTCAGTGGGATTCCGAAGTTTAAAAGACGTGAGCGTACCTTTGGAAGTATAAAATGACTCGACGTGCGATCTCACGAGTCCACCAGATTTTTCAGATATGGAAGGTTTCAGCACTTCCACACATAAAGCTTTGTGGCTGGCTAATATAGCGATCGAAATGTAGATTGTCTTTCACGGAAATCATGTGCAGGATAATGGTCGCGGAATGTGTTTCCAGTTCTTGTTTCTGATTGCCGGTAATTTATGAGTTTATAATATCTTAAGAAAGCGGAAAAAGAAAGGAAATTTCCTGTTTACTCCAGCGCTTCTGTGCTGCAAAATGCTCTGGTTATATGTCAACTCAACCCATCAGACACCGGAATTCACCTCGCCAAATTGTCGCTGCAATCAAAGTCATCCGTGTTATTGCCATTACGGATGTGGGTCCTGAGGAATTTGTAGCACGTGACTTGACTCAATGAAATTTACCCGATTCATTGACGAATCGATCGACATCGGGCAGGAAATTTTCACCTAGGAAATCATATAACTCGAAATTATTGGGTATTTACACATTATGACATTTTCAAACAAACTTTGGTGAGTCGATCGGTGCCATTATCACTAGCGTAAAAGCACTTTTACACTTACGTAATCTTACATACTCCGAAATATCCCGATTCTCACGATCAGTGCATCTGAATGTTATAAAGGCACCTGTCCGCTCACCACAATAATATGAACACAAATTATACTATCTCGTAGAAATATTGACTAGTTTGTGAAATGTGTGTACTTCGAATTTGGAAATTCTTGTACTTAATGGTACCTAAGCATATAATTATTGCTATAAATTGACATGTAATCTCAATAGGCGAGTGCCCTCTGGCTCTTAGATCACAGTCTTACTTTTAACTGGTTAGTTATATATTTTACCTTGTGCTTCATACTCGGAAACACCTTGAGAACCATGATCCAATTTGTCGCCGTCATTTGGAGGCAGGCCCTCGAATGCATCATCCTTCCTTGGAAATTGATGAATCTCTACATCAGTGCAATACGTCGACGATTATCATATCCAGTATAACATGTGCTGCGCATAATTTATCCAAATAAATGAAAAACTGTGGTTCAAGAAAGAAGCAAACTCCAGGAAAGAACGAGACCTTTCAAAATTTGAGAATTATTACGACATTTACGACTAGTTTCACTTTTCGAGTGTTATTTGTATCGCACTTCTGACACCAATTGTGAGATCAACGAGAGGTAAATTGATGAAAATGAGAGCACACAGCATGATAACTGAATTTGTCCGAAGTACGAACTGAAACTTTGGTGCATTTTGTGGAATCCACGGAATAGTAACTCTTCAGTTCCTCATACATGTACGCACTTGGTGATAACGGTCTACATAAAACTACGCCCGTTCTGAAGATAAATTCTATTTCCAAGAGAACTACACAACAGTAGCTGTTACTTGAGGATGTATTTATTGCTCCAAGTTTTCCAACCTCTGACGTGTCTCTTCACTCTATGGGAAAACCTTGCACGGAAAACCTCGAGATAGTTGACCGAGCCCAAGATCTCCTTTTCTTCGTCCTTTCGCAAACTTACAACGGGTGCGACGATCCACATGAACAACTTTACAAAAATACCTTGGAGAACGACGAACTCGGGGCGCCACGTTGTAAGGTCTTGTTACAATATAATGGAGGCCTTCTCAATTACTCCGTATAATTTCAGACAACCTCCCGGAATCCTTTTTCGTTAAAACACCGACGTGGCATTCCCCTTCGCAAAACGATGGCTTTTGTCTTACCCACTTTCACTTTTGCGAGTAATGATCACAGTCTTGTCCTGAACAAGACCGCATAGGTACTGTTCGCAGGTTTCAATTAAATTTCGACTGCGTACCAAATTGGAGGTGAAATTGAAACGAATGGAGGATTATAAATCATTGTTAAGCAAGCATATATACCTACTACAATGTTGAAGATAGAAGGTAAGTCAGTGAAACTCTTGTGTTTATCCACAGAGTTTTAATCAAACAATCTCGACGTAACATCATCGTATCACATTGTCAGTATGATATTAGAACTCTGGCCTGTATTGGACCTTCTTTAATGACGGAAGTGTAAGAGCTAATCACACTGCTTACAATTCCTGGGATGTGGATATTAAAAAAAAACCTGCATTCGGATCAGAATTTATTCGGCACATACTTCACCGAACTTTCGCAAACTACGAGGGATACCTATTACTGACTGAGGATCGGACCAACTTCTTCAGAGATCGGGAGAAATAAAAGCAAAATTTGATGTGTCAAGATGTGGATTCGAAGTCAGGGAGATGAAATACGTAGAGCACAGTTTGGAAAAATGTAGCCTTGGACCAGCTTGATATAGGATAGGTTAGGGCAGCAGGAAAAAAGTAATCCAAAATAGGTAATATCTCACAATCAGTGAAATATAATGGATTTTTAGGTATAATTTAAGTGTAGTATGTAATTTATTATAATTTACTATAAATTACTTTTCTTATTATCAGAAAAATATCAGTGTCATAGGCTAATATCATAAAAAGTCATTAAAACACAACTGAAAAAAAGGAAAACACGAATAAAATGAGAATTCAAAAGTGTAATAATCTTGCGAGGAGGAAAAGCTAAAAACTCAGGTAGATTTAATTGTAGATAATTTGTCAATGAAATCGAAAAGACTTATACATCAAAGAGAAATGATTAAATATCTGCGGTATAATTGGCCAGCATAAACCAAAAACTACCTGGACCTGATTTTCACCTCGTAGATCTTTTAAGATTGTCAGAAAATTTCTACCACAATGGGAAGGCTCCCTCAGATTAAAAGTAACAAACATCCCTGATATATGAGTGGGTGTCAATTGAATACAAATTTTAGGAACTCGAAAAATGATAGAAACTTTTAGCGACTGTGAACAGTGATTGGAAATTATTCAATTTCATCGAAAAACTATTTATCAATCCCAATAACCAAATTATCGGACGAGACAAGCAAAATTTCAAAGCTTTTCTATTGGCTACAATAACTCAAGCATTACACATATTGAGGGCATAATAATTTCTCACAATAATTAAATGTGTTGACATATTTTGACTATCTATTATTAAAAGTAACACGCACAGTGATAGGAAAGCAGACAAAGCATATTGTGCAGCGAGATATTAGGCTGCGAACGCGAATGCGCGTTTGTACAATAATGGCCACTTTCGACTCCGAGGACTTAAAAGTACTTCAATTGTACGAACGCGCATGCGCAATTGCAGATTCCACAAGTAACAAGCGCGTGAATCAAATTCGCGTTATATAAAGTGACAGGTTGAATGCCAGTAAACCTATAATAGGAATCCAGACAAGCAGCCAACAAGGCTGGGAACCATTCCAGGAAATCATTAACTCATTTACTCAGGAAAAAAGCACATCGGTTATCAGGTTTAAACCCAGCGCAAGACTAGTCAGCCACAAAGCCCTCCTCAATGTGTTTCACGCATATAACCTGCAAAAATATGAACTCATTTTTGTATACCTATTCATTCAATGTATTGATATTCTTCTCGATGAGATCCAACAAGAGTAACTCGATGATATTAACGCTCCCAGTATTCTAGAAAAACAGGACGATTTGATGAATTTTCATGTAAAAGAAGACATGATTATCCATGTTTCAAACCGTCTTTGATTACATTAAAATGATACGGTACCACTGAGCTTTTGATTATCATTTTAAACACAATATACTATTAATTCAGAACTTTATCACTTCAGCTTCGCCATAGTTGAGTGAAAAATTCCAGAATTCTTTCCAGTACTGGTAGCAGAAAGAACCGTAGCTACTTGTTAGTTTTCCGAAAGTTATGTCGATATGGTTTCACTTGCACTAGTGGCTTTAAGCTGAATTGAATTTGAGGTTCGGGGAGGAGCTCGTTCATTATTTCCTGGTGCTAATCGACGATCTATCCCTGATTCCTTGGAGTCGACATGCTAAGTTCATGTTATAACCTATTCATCGTCGGTCATCTGTACGTCTTTTATGATCCTGAGGGACAGGAAGTAAATCGCCTGTAATCCAAATGAAGTCTAATGATCATTGTGAATGTGAAAGATAACTAAATTTCTTTACCTATGAGTAATTTCATCGATGAACCTCTCGTTCTATCAACTCGACAAATTCGACATTTTCTTCAGAAAATTTCCATTGATTTTCCAAAGTATGGGTTTTAAGAAACCATCACAATAAGAAAATTTCAGATTCTGTCGTTGCTCGTTTTACTCATTCGCACTGATCGAGGAAAAGCAATTTAAATATTAATAAGGCGAATTGAGCAGCAAAAGAGGAAAGAGATTTACTTCCAGCTAACGTCTCTGTCATTAATCATAGTTAATAAATCAGAAGCGAAAGCGACATTTTTCAATTAGCCGCTGATGCACCAAGACTAAAAGGTATTTTCTTCAGGTGGAGAGAAGGAGGATAATTAATCATGAAAGAATATTTGAGGAGGTTTTCATTTTCCTATGAAAACTTGCAGTCAGCCATTGGTATGTATACACGAAGTTGATAATACCTTGAAAAAAGTTTATGAGGCTAGAAATGTTTCAAATCGACGGTAATGTGACTGTGAACTGATAGGTAAATAGCAAACAAATCTAAAACCGATACAGATTCTTTCCGATCGTTTTATGCTAGCTGATACCAGCTACCATTCACCTACCGAATCGCGATGTACAAATCAATTTCATGAGATTACCGCGCTGACTTGGATTCGGGTGATTCGTGTCACAGCCACACGTTGGTTTGTCGTTCGAATAGAAATGAAATACGTCTTGTGATAGAACATTCATTTTCCTGAAGCTTTTCGGACGGTCTAAGGAAAACAGTTTGATTCAGACGTCGATTAAATACGAATCAATTTGACAGAGATCCGAAAAAGACAGGTAAAGTGGGAAAAGGTGACGTGTAAGGTAAAAGGTGACTGAGTAGTTTGACCGTGGCAGGAATACAGAGTGTGGCGGTGTTTGACTCGATCTGTACCTGCCACTGAGGGATATAAGCAAGACAGATGAGGTCCTAACCCCCGGCCATTAGCCGTTTCCTGCCTGCTAACTTCGTTCTACCATTAAGACGAGTTAATCAGTAAGAAGCGAGATGCAATGGGCTAGTCGTTTTTCGACGTATCACGCGGTTCGGACGAGAGGTTTTTTTTTCAATCCGAAGGGCGCGCGATTTTTTTCAGACAACTTACTTTTTTCACTTTACTTGATATTTTGTCACAGGAATTCAGGAGTTTAGTTGTCTTACATCAACATCCTCGAATATATGGTTCAATAATATTGTTACAACGGTAACTTGCGAGCAAAGATTCCTCGGAATGAAATTTTGAAAATGAGAGAAGATTACGAATAGTCAATATATTAAAAAAAACGTCTTCTGTACGTTTGTTTACTCGACTTTTTGTTACTCAATGACCTTCATTCATACTTCAACTGTCCAAGTATTTTGGTAAAATGACCAAATGATGTCACATCGGTAACAAATCAAAAAACATGAGTCCTTGGAATGAAATGAACGAGAATGCGAGTTTAAATGTTAAAAAGTCAATGTTGTAACTACCCGGATGTAGCCGTGCTACTGATAAAATAAGGGTCCTCCCGAAATGATAAAGGCGACACGTGAGATAAACTTTAAGGTTTCGAGAAAGTGTCTTTATTTAGCCAGTAAATATACGTGTTCTCAGTTTTTTCATATTTTCAGTCATTTTCAATAATTCAGGTATTTTATATCACTTATTTTCATCCACTGTTCCCTCAGAATACCGAGTTCAGGGGTCGAGGGGTCAGGGGGAGTTCAGGCGCATTATGACAACCCCTGACAAACCCTTACGTAACGGGTAACCTTTATTACATTACTCCCCCCTTCGAAGAAGAGACGCCCCGGCTCTTGAAAAAACGGTCGATGAAACATAATAAGTCGAAATGAACACAAAAATAGAGCTAAGGATCGTTCCAACTGGTTTTTTTTCCAAGAACTATCCGGCATTCGCCTATTTACTACTTTTTGGCACAACTTAGAAGATCAAAAAGTGGATAGTAAAAAGCAAAATCCCATGTGAAAGTAATAAAATCTGTCGTCGCTACGTAGGTGCTTCCGTTGAAGATACTGTGAAGATCCTGTAGTGGTTGAGAGACACAGGAACCAAGGATATCGCATCCAGAAGTACCACCATCACCGGAAAAATCAGCACACCCTGGAGTTGAAGCTGGGGATTGTAGGGCCAGACTAGAGAATGTAGTATGGATGGGTTGGTACCACTAGGGTACTGCAGGGAATGGCGGAGTGAGGAGTTGCAAGATGGCGTACGGCGAGAGTCGTTGTAGCGTGGCGTGAATGTTTTTGATAATAAACGTTTGATTTAACCCTAGAGAGGGTTGTTTACTGTGTGTTCTACCCTCTCCTCAGAACCTGTTGAGAATCCTGACCCTTACAGGATATTGTAACAAAGTACGAGACAGTTTAGGATTCGTTAGGGGGTTGCGTAGCAGTTTCGCTCCAAATTAAAAATTCGTCGATATCGGATTGAGTAAAATTGCTCACCACAAATAGGTTGAGAAATGTACAAGACGTTTCTATACGTCAAACGTAATAACACATAGATTCGAGCGTCGCTCAACAAATCCAAATGTATAAGTGAAATTATCGCTGAGTTTTTAATGTTCAAGAATTAGCTTTCCATCGACTTGTTGGCGATGCGAGGACAATATTTTCATGAATAATTGTCCCATCGATTTATTGGTGGTGCAAGGGCACTTCTTCATGACTTTAAATTATTGTCTGGTCATCCTATTCCTATTCTCTAGTTATTCTGGTTTCCATACCGATTGTAATGATTATCAGAAAAATATTCAAGTCAGAAAGATCATTGAACATAAAACACAACACTGTCTCTACACTTCCTTCAAATTTCGAAAGCCAACTTCAGGCTGGAAAATCTTCGAAGTAATGGTTAAAATCTGTTACTTCGATTGAAAGTAACGCGAAGTTCGCAATGGAATTCTCATTCCCCTCGGAAGAAAGAATTTTCCGTGGAAATTACACATTTGTGACCCGAGAGGAAATCCATCCCCAAGAATACCATTGTCCTCAACATCAGCGACGAAAACTATTTTAGGTGACTGAATACGACCCTTTACGTTGATTCCAACTATCGACTTCACAAGCACAGGAGTCGCTTCGCCTGTCGCGGTAAGTGCAAGAGGACGAACGCGGTTTCCGCGCTGAATTTAAAAGGTCGGGTCGTACTACGAGCACTTGAGCACCAGTGTCTACAATCTACAAGCAATCTACTCCGTTAACTGGCCCTTCAACGTACAGCCCCGACTGCCGAAGACCATGCAAAGTAAATATATTGCGTGAAAGCAGGGTCGAGCTATATTTTCAGAAGAAGATAGCCTTTGCCCGTCGAGACTATCTAGATCCAGTTTTTTGGTTGGTTCAAATTACGACCCTCACCGCAATTCCTGCGGTGAGAAGTTACTAGCAGGCGCGTACGAACTCTGAGGTTGATTGCACAAGTGTTGGTTCTGATTTGAACCATCGTGATTTTAGTTTTCTCTTTCGTGCCACGAATTATTTTTGTCCGATTGTGCTCGGTCTGACGGTTCAATATGCTTCTTTAACGCGAAGCAATTCTGAACTTCAAGTCCCCTTCTTTTCCAAAATACGCAAGTTTTATTAACATTTCGGATTTCTCGGTTCGCGTTGTTCAGGAAAGAGTTAGATTGGCTCTTTATCGCGGCCAATGAGTGGACGATGGTTTGTCTTGAATTTGTTTCGGTGGAGGAGTTATCCAATCAGTCAATTCCGCGATCATTATAAACTGGCGTTCGTAAATCGCCTAAGGAATCGAATTGTCATAGGAACTCTGACGAACAGTCTGCGTGTTCCTAATCCGGGTGTCTGAAGTTGTCAATCCCGGGTGTGAACCGCTTGAGACTACGCTAAACGGAAGGTTTGTTGAACAATTTAAGGGTAACTTATTCTGGCCCTGATTCGAAACTTCGTGTGGGAAAAATCCTCTCTGCAGCAAAATTTGTCGGTTCATTGGTGCATTACGAGTCTCGATGCTGTTCAATAGTTGGGGGTCTGCGATAAGATCGCCTAACACACCTCTATGCGTGGATCTATTCACTTGCGCGATCAACTTTTTCAAGCTCTTTCGATCTCGGACAAGATCGCCACCTTGTAGACTTCGTGTCGAGCTCTGAGGAACACCGGTGTGGGTCACCACTCTCGTACAATTATCATTCTGATTCGCAGCCCGACTCCTGACGCAAAACAAACTAGGTTGAACACGTGGTAGCAGAACATCCGGATTCTTAGGTGTAGAATTATCAGGGTCTCGGTAAGTATATACCGGCTTTGGAGTTTAAGTGCTCAGGTGCGTGGCTAGAAAACTGATTTTGTCTTCTTTCTTCAAGCCATCATGTATCCACTGTATGCCACACATCAGATTTCTAGGACTGACGTCTGTATCGTACCGTGATATAATACCCCTACGGACCTGGGTGTGACCCAGCGGTGTGAGTGATCCCAGCAGCACCGCTCCACTTGTACCGGGTCTATTTAGGGTGCTTCGGTGGGCACGTATCGGTGCAGAACCTGGTTCGAAGGCCCAGCTGCAGCGTGACTCCACGGATTTGGTCTGGGACACGGGCTCCTCGGATCTGCACACGTTCCAAGCGGAGTCGTACCTCGTCCTGTCGGCAGAGCTCGTCCTGCTGTTGATGGAGGTCACCCTGCTGTTGTTGTAAGACAGACTGGATGTCCTGGCCCATTCATTGGCGCTCCTCCCGCTCCCGCTCCAACTCGAGCCCTTGAACTTCAAGATCTTACTCGAACTGGGCCCGTTGAATTTCCAGGGTTCGCTGGCATTCACGACGGTATCGAGCAGCTTCCAGACGGCGAACTTCGGCTCAAGCCGATGGTCTTCCTCCTCTCGTCTCACGAAGACTATTGAGTTCAGAGTTCAGCTGACTCCTCAGTTGCCGCTGAATCAATTGGTGTTGGTGTTCCAACAATTCATGAATGGGCCGTGTCTTCAAATTTTCGGCTTCCACTAAGGGCCACTGCTAGGGCATCTGTTCAATGGACGTCGCGGAAGTCGTAGGCCCTTGTGTCGCTGGGGCTATCTCGTTGATCTAGGACAAAACGGATTGTCATCCACGTATGCTGCGAGTAGTACGTCTCTGCTTTCGCCCGGACGGTGCTGCCACCTCTATATTTTCTTTGTTCATCATCATCGTATTTGCTTTCGTATTCGTATTGGTTTCCTTTCACCTCTTTTCACACTAAAAAATCTCCAAATATCGGAATAGGGAAAATCCCACTTGTGAAACCAATGTAACTCCGGATGTTACCATTTGTGGAGTACATTTTATGACAACACCAAAGTTGGATTTTACGAATCCTTGGACCCCTGTCAGCTCAAATTGTTTGAGATTGGTTTATTTTTTGATTGTATCTTTCAATCAAAAATGAAAAAACATCTGAATTTTGAATATTTCTGTATCTGGATAAAAATTACGAGAAGATTTTTATTTGACAATCCATGTATTGGTGTTAAAAATGCGAATACATTTCCATTATGTCGCTATTGATTTTCATTACGGATTAAGAACGCTAAAATGTATAGCTCAATGATATAATTTATGAACAGGTTATTGAGTGATGGAAGATGGCATATATTCTAAATGTAAACCCCTAACTTCACCAAAAATCTTGGCAGACAATTGAATCTACCAAAGATTCTTCTTTCATATTGTTACAACGGTACTGTTAAAGCAATGAATTTACCCAGAAGTAAATTAGAGGACCGCAAAGAGTTGATCCTCAGAATAATTAGTCTATTCGAAAGTCAGGTGAAGTACCGCTTAAGGTCCGGAGGAAGACTGTTTATACGATAATACCGGTTGGTAAAGAAATCGGAGGATTCTATTGTTTCCATTCAGTAATTAAGCGTAAGCGAACCTTCTAAGACTATCCAAGACATCCCTTCTCTCAACATGAGGTGAAGTGGCAGCTCCATAATAATTCTGTCCATTTCGAATTGCACGTTATCATTATCAATAAGGTGTCATGTTTCAAAGTAAATCGATGAAGAAAGCAGAAGTCAATCTTGGCAAATCGATAATAGAATCCACGTATGCTGCAATGCATCGCCAAAAATAAAAATCTTGTGGCTCAAAAGCTGGTTTGAAAATACCTCTCGGGAAGATTGTCTAAAATGAATGCAAGTCTAGGCACAACGAAACTGTCTCCAGATAATCTGAGACACATGAAATTCAGTAGAAAAAACTAACCAATTAATTTTTATTGACTCTTGTGATTTTCTGATAGAAGATAGTTTCAATTGTACGTAATCATATTACCCTCATTTTTTATTATTATTAGGGTCCTCGTTTTGGCAAAGAACTCCTCGTGTGGTTATTGGAATATTGTTATTTTTTAGGATAATTCGGTTTAATTATTTGTGTTTCCTTATCGATCAGAAGTCCACGAGACTGCGTGTAGAAACTCCAGCCAGAATGCAGAATTATTAGCACAGAATCTTAGGTTTCCTTCAGACTTATGAAAGGGGATCCTCACTGATGACGATCTCCCAAGAACAGATTTTGCTAGGTCTTTTCAAAATGAACTCGAAGAGATTCATAATTTTACCAAGTTTCAATTAGCAAGCATTTTCTGTTTTTTTGCACGTCCCGTCATATTATATTTTCAATAAACGCATTACCGAGTTCTTTGTTCAATTGATAAACTGAATGATACTTTCAATGCTAAAATATTTTCATATTCAATACTGTACCGAGCGATGTCTCGCAACTAAAAGCTAGAAGTGGCGAATCCCTTATCTTCGCACGACGAATGCAAATCGGAGGCCGAACTGCTGTCCTTTTATTTTTTGACATGTTATAAATTAACAAATTGACGATGATCTATTGATCTCAGCTCTACATAGAATACATATATAAATATTAACATCACATTTAGACAAATTCGTTACATGGCAACTAGTCATCCTCTTGAAATATTGCCCCACTAATGTAACTTTGGAGCTATTACAATTACGAATAAGGGTTCTCCTGAAATGTGACGTTTGGCCGTTACCACCAGGGTCCGCCAGTAAAGAAGCCAAGAGAATCAAGAGGAATATGTGAAAAAGAGGAGTTTATTCAGCAATGATAAAGTAACGAGGACCGTTCGAAGAAGACTGAATGTTCACAAAAGGAAGGGCTGGTTGCTGTGTCAACCAGCACTTTAATTATCCAACAAAATAAAATATAGGCAAGATAAGTGAAATATGTTTAAAGATTATCCGTTCAGTTGAAAAGCAAAAGATTATTTACAATGATACTGGTTGACACGGCAACAACTTTCTACGGTTACTTCACTTATTCATATTTCATCATCAAGTTTCCACCAACGAGTTATCAGTTATTTTCTCAGCATGCTTAACCCGATCAGGTTATCGCCTTTTCCCCCACCTTGTCAGGTTATCGTGGATCGATGAAGATCCGAGGCGTGATAGAACACGTAATTTGCAGTGAAAAAATATGATAAAATTCCTGAACATTCTTGAATACTTCTACTTTAAGGGCGCACCATGAAGATTGCAAAAAAATTTAAACAAATATTTCTTTTGTCGTCATGAACACATACTTGTATGCTAAGAAATGAGACAAAAGAAAAATGGCTAAGGTCTCCAGCGACCCACGGTAACCTGATCGGGTTAAGCTATAAATGTCATAATGGCAATTACCTGATAAACTCCTGTGTAAAGGGTACCAATATGACAACATGACATTGCAAGTTCCGTTTACATCTTCTTGGTTATAGATTCTTCTATCAATAGTAACTCACTGAATAGTAATAAATGAACGAACTTATTCCCCCCACTCCCTGTGAGGCAGATTTGAAAACTTCCAACTAATGTAATTCTGGTCAGATTTCTATGTCATTAGAGTTGCTGCCCCCGTATACCGAGGCTTTCTGTCGAAATGAAACAACCCTCTCCCAGGTGTGCCTAACGCAGGCCTGTGAGCGGGAGGGTTTGTTTCATTCCATGAGGAAGGCTCTGTATCTCTTCCCTTGCCATTAGGGGCTGTCCAGATATTACGTAACGCTATATGGTATAGTGCGTACGTAGCTTCCCTATACTACACTATAGAATTTAGCGTTACGTAATATGTGGACGATGCAGCAAATTAATTCTTCCCGTATTTTGCGTTCAAGAATACGTAATAGTTCGCAATCTAGTTCAGAATTTAAAACTGAATTCTCTTGTCACGAGTACGGATCATTTTCTGTCGCGTCATGACGACTGATGTACCTTGGACTCCAATTTTAAGTCATCTGGCACATAGATCTGATTTTCTAAAAATATACAATGTCAAAAAAGTGAAAGTCATCAGTGAGTTCTGGTACAATCCTAACTGATGAATAAGTAATACACGACTATATAGTTCGTAGATTAAATGCTGTAAGCTCTGTTACCAGTTAGAACTTTGGATCCTAGCAGATTATTATTGAGGCTCAAAGTCAACAGCCTAGTACTGTTACAGAGGCCTCCTAGTGGATGCTGAGGTTTCTAATCAGCATAGTAATGCTGTTTACCCTCAATCGGAGTTCATTACGAGGCAGAGACGGTGGATTTAGAGCAAAATATTCCGGTAGTAGAGCCCCACCGATATTGCCATTGTCCTCGCTGTTTTCAGTACTGTCTACACTCGCATCCGCTTCTTTTTGAATGTTTGAAAACCTTACGACTTTTCAATCAATTTAATTGAGATCCACATTTGCGGATATTGTTACACACATTGTTGCTTCTCAAAGTCGTTCCTTCCGAATAAAATCAATTAATATCTACTATGTCAGTATCTCTATTCGTTATAAAACATTGTGCAATTGTAACATTCATATGGAAAGAGAATGAAATACTACTACTATGTGTAATCCTAGACTCCTGTACCTCCTACTGACATCCGTTGCTACTGATTCTTCTGAATATTTTGTTGTCCCCGATTGCGGTTGAATGATTAGTGAAGAATCGACAAAAAGAGGTCAGAGCTTATCCTGCAATTTCAGTAAATGCCATTGTGACTAGGGGAGACCGGGGTAATGTGGACATGCGGGGTAAAGTGACCATCTCGAATAATTTCTTGTTGAGCGATTCTAAGAAGGCAGTATTTACACCGAGGATTTGTGCTGACGTAATTTACAAAATGAAATAGTTGAACCCTATTAAATATTCAATATTTCGGGAAAAATCAATCAATTTAGTTTCATGCCGTGTAGATTGATAATTTCCGTCGACTCAGATTGCGGATTATCGTGCCGTCAATGGCATGTTTTTACTAGGTTTATTTTTTTCTCGATTCCTTGAAACGTCTACTTAATGGTACTATCAATTCTTTTTTTGTTAAACATAGTTTGCATCAAGTTTTCAATTAAATTGTGGTCGGGTTACCTGCGGGGTAATATGGTCAGGGAAAAGTGGCTATGTACGCCACGAGCGCTGTTAGCCGCCGAGCGTCAACCTAACCTCACTTCGGGTGACATTTGAATCGCGACAGCGGTGTCGTGTATCGAACATTTTCGAAGTTTTCGAAATTTTCGAACATTCGAGTAAGTATCACAATTTTCACAGTCACATGCTTTTATCAGACTCAGGACAATATATACAGATTTTGCAATCTTTTGACGTTATTTTCATCCTAATACGAATAAAGAATCCGTCATAATACGAATTTTTCCACTTGAACCCATTAGCTTGATCATTTTGCAGGTTAGGTTTATATCGATTATGACGCGAGCACATCGCAATAATATCGGGTTTGACCGTCATAATCGCTTACCTAAAGGTACAAACTACAAAATATATACGACATGATAAAGCTTTAGCCGATATCTTATGTTTTATGTTCGAATTAGTCTTAGGGTATCCACTTTGCCCCGGTCTCCCCTATACGTGACGGTAATGATCTATATCTACAGCTAAAGTTTTTTTTCGAAAATACTTAGGCGTTTTATCAATTCATTGAAGTCAACGGAATAACTGAATATTCATGTTTCGATCTTGTTCGTTACGGTCGTGTCGGTAGCTATTAATAGCCGTTACTAGGCATTAGCTTCGGCCGTTAACTGGTGCTAAGTGTCCACTTCGATTATCAACGTTCGTGGCTTCCGATATCAAACCAAACACCATCTGCTGCCCGTGAAGTGAGCGGATGGTATATGAATGATATCTTGGCACATGACTATCGTAAACTATAATGTTGTTACTCTTGGGGCAACGCGTTCGGGCTTCTGATAATAGTGAAATGTTTCGTGAATAAAACGGATTAAAAGCAATTGACGCAGAAGCCAGCACTTCTCTTAGTTGTAAGTGAAAAGAAAAGCAGGCCGAAGGTAAGGGGTGTTCCCGTAAAAGTATTGTTATTTCGTGGGGCAAAGGATGAATATTCTCTATTAACGGGTTGATATTTCTTCATTCGAACAACAAACGAAATGAAGAGATTTAATTGGTTCCGATTTTTCTCTATCTTGATGAATGAACAGGTAGTAGAAACATACAATTAATTTTTCTGAAAATTGTCACGTTATCAATAGTACGTATACTCAAGCCCTGTACAAGATGACATCTATGATCAAGGTATTCTATACGTTCGCATTTGTAATCTCACTACACATGTTGTCCCTGCAGTACGGGAACTGATTCTTTTTACTTCAAATTCTAGCCAGTTTGGATTACAGGTCATTGTGATGAATAAATTCCGATGGATAATTCTCTTAGATTCCGATGCATCTAGAGCTCGGAGTGTGCTCCTTTACTTTCCGAGGTAGAGCTGTGGCTCATTTTGAAAAAAAAAAACTCACAGTTGTCTCAGCCTGTATTCTCAGGGTAAACCACAGAAAGTACGCGACCACCTTCGGTGCTGATGATATCAATTGATGATGTCAATCGAAAGTCGACTGTTGTGGAAGAGAATTAATTCCCAGAACTTTTCATCAGTCGATGAAAATCATTTCAATTCTCATTTTCATCATTTAATGGTGGTAGTTGCATTCTACTATTTTTCTTCTGATTTTTTAAACATAATATGGCTGCAGATTCTGTGAGACGTGAACCGCGTAATGTAATCCACGTTTTATTTTATGGAAACAAAAATTGAAGTAACGTTACTCTCTCGTTGCTTAATCCCTCCCGTTGTGCTCTGTCGTTCATATCTCAGAGCCCGCTTTCCCTTGTGCGCATTCTTTCCCTCGTCCTCATCTAGGTAAATGCTTTGTTTAGCCGCATCTACTGCCGCGTTTTTCATCCATCCTTTCAGCTTCAACCAGAAATTTAAACAATGGAGCTGTATATTCGCTCACGCCATCATTTCTCTGCCCTTTACTACAGGCGCTTTTACGATTGTTCTTTTTTTTTAAATACTGCTTTTAAATTGTCCTCATACCATATACGTATAGTCCATACGGGTCCTATTGTGATTCCATATTTAGTTGGAGCTGGACTATTTATTTACGGCTATCGCTGGTTATTTTGGACATAGAACTGATTCTGTAACCCTGCCCTCTCACCACGTCAAGGATTTTATATCGTTATGATTGAGCATCTAATTATAATGGAAAAATGTTCTCAGCTGAATTAAGTTAAAAAGTTTCGTCGCTCTGACATTCTGCACCGATAACAAATTATCCTTGCTCCATTATCCACAAATGTTATTACGATAAGACATAACAAGCGAAACTTTAATTCACCAAGTTTAGTCCGAGTCCGCATCACTCGCTTTTCTGGGTTAGTGTGGTGTAAACGCTTAGCCACGATCTCTACACGGTGTACGATCATGTCCGTCGAATTCACAGCCACCCAGTCACATTGAATGGTGGTAGTTCAAAATTAATACCAGTGTAAAACATTGTAATTTCAACCCCATGACTTTTCTAGCCAACAGATTCACCACGTGCTCCCAGCAGCCTGGCGCATTTCTTATCTAAAACGTTGAAAGTGATGAAAAAATTTAAGTGAACAATTTCTTGCCCACAGATAGAATAGTATATTCCGTGACAAATTACTAGTTTAACTGCAGTTCCTCATTCTGAACTCCAGGCAAAGATCGGTCCGATTGATGATGTCTTGTTGTTTATAATGATGCAAAAGTCCATCAATTGGCACCATCACTGCATCGAGTCTTGTTATCACCTCCCCTGGGCTTTATACTCCTATAGTACACACCATTTCTGGTATCAATGCCGAGCGAGAGAGACCGAGAGAGTCATCGGTGAACGTTAAATCCAGTAACTAAATGTCTCCCTGACAACCTGTTTGTGCCTCGTACGTCCAATAATATCTATTCATCAGCTCCTTTCGGCATTTTTTTTTACAACTCACTCTGATTAGTCATTGACAGATCCCACTTCTGACATGGATCTAATAATAAAAACACTGTTATAACAATATCTTCGTCAATAGCGCCCATATAACGAGGGTATAATATCCTACCGCTGACACCAAATATTAAAACGGTCACTATTGGGGTATGGAATAAGGTAAAGAGCCGCAAAAATGCTCCATTCAGAATGACAAGTTTATTGAGAAAAGTACCTCATCATAGCCTGGAGTCCAGAGACGGACTGTTGTTACAATCACACCAGTCACCGTCCAGTCAGACTGAAATATTTCTTGCTAAGATACTAAACATAAGATTCACAGGGATGAAATACTTTTCTTTACCGCAAAACTGCCATTTCCTGGTCTGCGGATGAAGGGCTGAGGAGTTTCTTTGTAACAATAATGTATCCCATTTCTTTGATCAAATGTTACGAGACTCATCATTGGGATGATATTCGATTTCGATTCGGAAGTACGCTTTTTACTCTTCCAACATGTGAATTAGACGACTAAAAATACGAGTGTTGTTCTTTTTTCGTTTTGACAGCAGCAATTCCTGTTTTACGATTAGTTCTGACAACTAGTAACCCTTTGGTTGCGTGGAACTACACTCGACAACTTTTTGTATCAATAATGCAACGTTACACAAAACTCACTTGTATTTGCATGTGCTGACGCCAACGAGAATTGAAGTTCACTCCACCTCTCGGTCTCGCTTGATCGATCTTAGTCCGTCTCCGTCGTACGGTGAGTGAGAAGTACGGTGATCATTGAGCCACAAGGTGATATCCAGCTGAATTACATGAATGGAAATACCAACTGTGCGATTTCGCTGCGTCTCAGATACTAAATTATGACGAACGCCATTCAATCACTCAATCCCCAGGACCTTCCCTCTGGCTGATCAAAGAAAACCTCATGATCAGCTAAAAGATTTAATTGATAAACTATTGAATTGATCATTTACGACGCAATCTTCAGATTCGAACAGATACCATATTTTACGTGAAACAATGCATAATATCACCTTCGCGTATTTCTCTTGAGTATTGGGTAGCCCATTTCCGTATATACTGCAGTATATCTCACGGTATACCCTTCCGATATTTCGTTCAGCATCCATTGCACGCTGGAACCAGTCGAAGGATAATGATAACTAGGATGAAAGTTCATCTTGCAGGCACTCCGATTACTGTTCAGTTATGACATATGATTTTAGCGAATGGTATTTTTCCAGTATAATTTGCTAACATGTCACACCAATCATCCGATCTGCTTTTTATGACTAATTGCATGCCAATATTTTCATCCGCGGATAAACGTATACTAATCAGCAGTGAATCATATCGTTTACGGGATCGTTGGTTATTTTCAGGAATATTGTTATTTCATAACATATAGAATAGTTGTAAAAAATCAACTTATACCAACAAAGCTTTCCTGTAGCTGTAAAACTATAACGTAACCAAATTTATGTTCATGTTTGCTACGTTAATCCGATTGAAGCTGGTTGCTCTTGCTAAGCTGGTCGCTTCCGGTCTGCTCATAAACAACGTTGGATATCTCTTGAGGAACGAGGAAAACCAATCAGCCCAGCTATCTTCTTGACAATCTACGATTTAGGCACTTTCACATAATTTGCAACAGCAACTTAGTAGGCTAACCATAAGACGTTAACTTCCTTGCATCTGGATGGTCGAAAGTAGACATCAGACGCGCCAAGAATATTTTGTACACTTTCTTGCTCAGTGGCTTTGATGACAACTTGTGACTTGCTCTAACCGACCGCGATTCGTGAAATATTCTGATTTACATCTCCTGATTTTACTTCCCTACAATATCGTGCCAGCGTGCGATAGTTGACTTGGAATTCGATTGCAGTCTTTCAGATTGAGTGTCCATGGTGTCCATCTTCAGAATCTCTTTGGAAAGCAGAGTACATGACGTCTGGAAGGGTCCTTACCGCGTCTGACTTTTCTCTTAATTTCCTAAAGGTGAATAATTTCGTGTAAAACAATTTTTTGTGCACCTTTGTCCTCTTGTTTTTGTTTTGGTGTAAGCACCACACGTGACAACTTGCCCTAATAATTTCGCGACGACCTGTCCCAACCCGCCATTTTGATGAAAAAAAAGCGCATATCTTGCTGACTCGCTATTCACTATTCCAATATAAACAACATAGATATCAAATTAAAGTGACAAGAATCACCTTCCCGATAATCTTGTTGCAAAATATTCCAAGGGAGTCAAGAAATTGACAAAAAACATATTAGAAAATGGAAAATAATTACTTACCAGTTCCAATTTCAGTTTTGGATTACTGCGAGACCGCATATGGTGCAATTAATCGCAACCCCATCACAGTCAGCCTTCGCCGGCTTCGAAAACCGTGGCCCGTTCCAAGAAATCCGAAATTATTCAATTTTTCACGTTTAATAAATTCGCAATTTATTAGAGCAGCAGCCTACCCAGCAAACACAGAACTGCCGAAATCATAATGGCCCAGCACTGGCAGTGCTGGCAATGTGATGGTGTAGGCAAGCCTTTGCTACGCCACTACATGTGAGATAGCGGTATTTCGGTAAAATTTTTCCGGTATCCAACCATTGACGGGACGATGTCGGTGACCAAGTACTGATTTTCTGCAGGGCATTTTGCATCTCGCCAGAACCAAGTTGCCGTCACTTGCCCCTTGTCAAACACAGATGCACGCCTATATTTTGATATGACGCAGTTCGCGCGCGTCTTCCTACGTGAATAATATAATTAATCAGTGCATTCAAGGAGCGGGATTGGAAAAGATGCCGTCCACGGGTAACTCAAATCTGTAGGTATTCCTTATTAAACTACATTTGCTTTGAATTTAACCTTGAATTCAATAATAAGCGTTCTGAGAGATAGAGGATAATAGCATTTTGAGGTTATGATTCGACTTTTAGGTAAATTGTCTGCTTACTGACCACGGAGATAGTCTTCGTGTTACTGAGGTTTGTTTTCGCCTGTTGCGAGCTAAGATGGCTTCGAAGAGTAAATATCCCTTTAAAAGAAAGTCAAGGTGGCAAGTCTACAGAGATATCAAGAAAACTGTCCAGGAAACTATCCAGTTGACAAAGCTAGAAGTCAAATTGAAAAATTATGAAAAATTGAGGTTATGTGAATAATTCGATAATTCTTATCATGCACAAAATTGGTAATGGCGCAGTACCGTATTTCCGTAACTATATATGATAATGATTCGATAACAGCAGCCTTACCAACTCCGGTGCTGGTTAAATACCGATAATTTGACAAGCTACTGCAACCGTTATTCATGCGGTGCGGTGAAGGTAAGACGAAATCGATTGCACAAATTCGTCACATAGCCATCACTGGTTCGGTACAATAGTACCGGTCTTGCCTTCAATGGCCCGGCTGTCGGCCACTGTGACACTATGGTGCTGGGCCATCACAAATCTTCCGGCAGCGGTTCGGCACCTTTAGTATCGGCGTTCCTCCACCTAACCAGTAATGGCCCTGCAATCTGTGTTTGCTGGGTAGGTTCCATAAAAAACCTGGGCTTAATCGATTCTCGATATTTGAACCAATTCTGAATAACGCGCAAAACAATTGATTTTCTTTTCTTAACTCTGAATGATTCTCTTCACTGTGAAATAAAGGTCGGCCTTACGGGCAGGGCAAGAATACGACACGACCCTGAAGAAACATAACATTGATCACTATTCCATCAAATAAAATTGTATCAACAATACTCGACAATGTCGATCCATGATTATGCCGAAAAGTGCAGTAATTCGTTCAATTCGACTGAAGATAATTCGCTACCGGAATGTTATTTGTATTTTTCGTAATTGTCAGTAATATTAATTTTAATAATGATCGCCATTTATGATGGGTAATCAATGTTATACGACGTTCGAATATATGTATTGCGTCTGATACTCTATGAACAGGTCAATTAGGTCTGTTACCCCAAACTATTTTAAGTGGCAGCAGGGGGTGCCATGCTGGTGGCTAAGCCCCCTGCTGCTATCATGGCGCTCCCTGCTGCCACCTAGAATAGTTTGTTCACACGCATTATCATAGATAATAA
The DNA here is from genome assembly GCA_018257835.1 of Euura lappo. Classification (NCBI taxonomy): domain Eukaryota; kingdom Metazoa; phylum Arthropoda; class Insecta; order Hymenoptera; family Tenthredinidae; genus Euura; species Euura lappo. Next base: position 39,881 of record JAEUYN010000446.1, on the reverse strand, counting down.
ATTGCTGAATCATATGTGTTAGTGACGCCGCCATCTTGGTGGTTCAGCCCCCTGCTGCCACCTGAAATAGTTTCGGGTAACAGCACCCAATTCCACCTTCCTCCGATTTATATGTCTGTTTAGAAACTCTTCCAGAATGTATTAGACCTAATCCACACTGTAGCCCATCATTTCATACTGACCCTGTAACTTTTCTACTAATGTTTTCGAGCTTAGATTTAAGATAGGTCCATAATCTTGTTGCAAAGGGTCCTCTTTGCTATTTCTAGGCTTCTCAATACTACGAAATGAATGTGAGACAAGTAGTACTTCGAATCCGAATATCCTCAATATTGTAACGTTTGGCCGTTACCACCAGGGTTCGTCGGTACAAAATCAGACGAGACAAGGGAAAATATGGGGAAATGCGGTTTATTGAGACACGTGTTTACAGCATCAGATCTCCTAAGAGACTGTTAGTTAAAAAGTAGAGGCTGGTTGTCGTAGCAACCAGCCTGCACCTCTTTCGTGTTATGTAAAGGGTGTAAGGCTGCAGCAGCCTTCGTAACACTATCCCCCCCTGTGACAAGAGTCGTCCCGACTCGGATTAATCGACAAACTGCTTGAACGACGTGTAGAGATTCGAAATATGTAAGTGTTGAATTGGGAGGAATGCTCCCAAGACGTGTAGGGTGCTCTACGGAGAGAGTCGCGACTATGGTCGTACGTTCAAAGACTCTCGCCAACTCCACTCGGCATTCGCCTTCGCTCTTGAGGAAAACCATAGAAAGACTCGAGAAAGCGGCCGAGCACCCTGAGGTGACTCTACGTGTTTACAGGGATCGTAAGTAAGGCATTTGATAAATACAATGACACGTGCGTATCTTCGACGCTTGTGGCCACCAAGGTGCTGGGGTAATCCAAAGATTCAACCGTGAGGAAGAGTCTAACAGCGAATGCGTCGTCGGGAGCAAGGGGTTGCAAAAGTCCGCATCAAGGTGGTTCGTCATAAACAGCAACAAGGCAAGGTCGTGGGTCGAAGCGAGGCCACTTCCAAGGTGTCCTGAACAACGAAGATCACCGCAAATCTAAAATTCGGGGAGGACAAACGTGAGACAGGTTCCGCACGGCCCATGGCAGAACGTTGGAGGTAGTTCGTAAGAGCAAGAACAGTAGAAGAGGGGTGAGTTAGGCGGGTTTTTCCGTAAGAAAATGGAAAGCTCTTATCTGATTTAACAGGACAAATGCAGGGCAAATCCGCTGAAGGGGGGGGGGGGTGTCTCCATCCAAATCGTTGTAGCCTCGTAGGGACCAAGCAATCTTCAAAAGGCGACAGCTGGGCAAATCTGAAATGCTGACTTCCAAGGGTGGCTAAAACTGAACTCATTATTTTCAATCTCCACACAGTATACAGCTTTCTCAATTCCAAAATGAAACCCCAAAAACATATGTAGATAGACATTAAGTAGCATCCAGATTTCACCGGAAACATCGAACAAAACGAACAGATCAGAAACTCAATGTTGTGGGTGATTAACTGCCGTGAAGAATGACGATTTATTTCTATTCGGGATATTTCTCGATCTACGATACCAGGAAGTCTCACTTCCTTGTTGATGAACTTTCGAAGCGTCCAAATCCGTTTTCAAAGAGAAACAGTGTTTGGTCCCATGACCTTTCTTTCCACAGAATGAACAGGTTTTGGAGAACCGATTCCTTCTGTAACTATCGAACGAAGCAAAGATATCTGGATGAGACTGGCTGCTGGGAGTGTTTCCTATCGAACGAGTAAACGAATGTAGTTCCCCTTCTTGACGAGACTGAACCGAGTCAGAGTCTTCTCGGAATAAAGCTTCCATTTCTAATCCTTTGGCGATAGCTTCGCGAAGGGAAGAGGGACTGGCCATTTTTAATGAGTATTTTAAAGTTGGATCTGAGATGGCATTCATGAAACTCGAACAAGCTAATTGGTCCAAACTTTTAGCATCACATTCAGGAAAAGCGAGTCGAATAAGTCGCTCGAGATCCTGTCCGAGAGCAGCCAGATGCTCATTTCGGCCTTGACACCGCTCTTCAAATCGTGAGAACCACAATTTGGACAACTCCCCGAACCGAAGTTTCAATGCTGCACAAATTGCTTCGAAATTCTCAGCATCGGAATCTGAAAGAGAACCTAAGACATCCAAGGCCGGTCCTCTGAGAGATGCAGACAACATCACGACTCTTTCGAGGGAATCCCAATCATTTATGCGAGCTATCAGTCGAAATTGACGTTCAAAAATATCCCAAGGGGTCGAACCGTTGTAAATGGTGGACTTTATTATGGTCTGTGAATTCCTCGCGCGCGGTTCCACGCGTTCTACTAAATGAGAGCTAGTCGAGTATGCAGTGGTTGGGACGACTGGCCTATCAGATTTTCCTATCTGAGTTTCCTGATCTATAAAGGATAAGTTATTAACTGATTCTCGGTGTGTCTCTACCACCAGAGGTTTTAGACTTCCACGGTCTACTGAGACGCAAGCGTCATGAAGGCTGGTTAAACTGTCAATATTCCGGTTTTGGTTATGATTGGAGGTCAAAGATTGCTGAGAATCGAGTGCTACATCCGACATAACCGCAAAAGTAGGTGATTCCATAGACACCACTCCACTGGACTCTGAACGACTCAAAACTGACGGTGATGGAATGTGATTGCCCCCCGTGAATGACACTGACCTTGGTACCACTTTGGGTACCTGTGGTTGTTGGTTTACGGACGTACGGGGCATCGGAATCGGGTGACGATGAGGCTTCTGGAACCAAGCATCCTGCATCCGAACCATCTGGCCAAGCATTTCGTCTCGTACTTGCCGAAGGTCAGACCGGATCAACTGAAGCATCTCCGTGCGGTACCCTTCGATCCGCTGGAGAAGTTGTTCAAATTCTTGTTCACGGTGTTCGCGTTCTCGTTCGCATGCACGAAGGCGTCCCTTGCCAAGCTTCTTCAATATTTTCAGTAACGGCTGCCACTGAGCTGGGGTCGGGATCGGTGCAGGTCGGGCCTGGCCGAAGATCCGCCCGCGCTGGGGCCGCAAAACAGGCAGGGAGCCCTCTAATCGTAAATCTTCTGTGGACGTCTCTGTCCCACTCCGTGTGCGCACCATAGTAAGCGTGTAGCGTTGAATAGTTTTAAAAGGCTCTCACGATTCCGAAAACTGGCGTATATGTCGCAATCACCCAAAAATCTCAAAATCGTCCCAGGCTCTCACGATCTCAGTACCGAAACAATCCCACTTCTGACACCAGTGTAACTTTTGGCCGTTACCACCAGGGTTCGTCGGTACAAAATCAGACGAGACAAGGGAAAATATGGGGAAATGCGGTTTATTGAGACACGTGTTTACAGCATCAGATCTCCTAAGAGACTGTTAGTTAAAAAGTAGAGGCTGGTTGTCGTAGCAACCAGCCTGCACCTCTTTCGTGTTATGTAAAGGGTGTAAGGCTGCAGCAGCCTTCGTAACAATATATTTTCTATTTATTCTCTCACAAGAATGTTGGTTGTTTTCCAAAGACGATGATCACCAATCTTCATCAATACCTTGCATGAAGTGAATCCGACGCATGACTATGTCTTCTGTTTCTCAATTCAATGGTGTAACACTGAGGGTGAAATTCACTCGGTCCAGAGATCCGTATTCACCTAGTAGCATTTACCCTTGCCATGTATTCCAGTGGAAAGCAATTAATTAGGGTCCTACCTCGAGGGATACCGCCAATTTCGGCAACCTTTACAACTTTACCCAAATATGTCCCTATTCTCCATAACTTTTAGTTTATCTGCTCTTAATCTCTCCAAAAACATGAATTGGCTTCTATTCACCTGTCTTTCTCACTGGTATTACTATCTACGACTATCGTTTCAATGCGACCCGAAAATTCTGTCTCGTCATCTTTGATCAGCATTGAGGTCTTGAAGGCTGACATCCAGACTCAACTGTTTTTCGAATTTTTTATCCGCGAATTTTCATACGCGTACGTCACTCAGTCGCCGGTTAAAACTTCCGATTTCCTAAAATTCAAACAGAGGCACGTGTCTCATCAACGAATTTCCGTAGCCACCCTCCTAGCTCTGTATACTTTCAATTTTGAGCCCCACACATATTGACATGATACTATACTATGCTGTACCCCCGTTGCAGGTACGCTAATTGAATTCTCAAACAAACGCTGAACGAAATTCAGGTGGTTTAGAGGCTACAAACATCTCGAATATTCGATAAAAATCGAGACTCGGATGTTTTATCCTATCCGAATTTTATCACTGCGATATCATTGCGCATTAAATTCCCCTGCCCTCGACATCTGAATACAAGACCTAATCTCATGGCCTTATGGGATATTCGATTCACCAAAGAACAGCGAAAACATCTCCATTATTTACTGTTGACGTTAGTGTTTAGTCAAGCCGGGATCGGCCTCGTACTCTTCCTCCTTGGAGTTTGTGTATCCAGTTCTGTGGGTACAAATTTACATTCCGTGGACCGTATGGTCGTTGATTGGGTCTTCGCCATCCTTGCTATGTACGGCCTCTGCATTCTGGCCCACAACCTTGTAGGCGCAAAGCTCTGTTCCAATTTCATCAATTTTGCCGAATGGTAGGTCATAGGGATTTCTGATTCACCTATCCACAGTCCGAAGCAATAAAAGCCATTCCTTTCCCAGTTCTGGAACGAATTTTCGATTATTCGTTTGGACGTTGATTGGCTTAATTGAGGTCAGCGTCGGGTGCGTCCTGGCGAGCGTTTGCGTTGCCACAGCGGAGCACCTCGTCTCCCAAACTCATCGATCTCTGTATCAAGGTAAGAACCACGTTACCTATTGAATTTTTTCACAGCTTTCTTCTTTTGAATTCGTGGATAATAGAACTCAGAGCTCCTGAATAACTTTTTATTTCGGCCTATCAGGGATGATGCAGTACCTAACCGATCCGGCATGGAAAACAACACTGGATCAATTGCAAATGCAAATGGAGTGTTGTGGCATCGAGTCGTTTACAGACTGGTACAAAACGTACTGGATGCACCACGACGTTTTAGACGAGGATTCGCCAACCATTTTAAAGTAAATCTATCAGTTTCAAACCCCGGGATACCATAATCTAACCTCGTAATGCCGTGGCGAAAAGGTTTTGGAACAGATTCAATGACACGAAAAGATTTCTCGACCCGAGTTTCCATGTAATGTGGATGCCTAAAGGCTTCGGAAGGGTGGTGGGACATCCGAATGGCGACATTTAGATATTATCCATCTCAGACCAGTTTAGGACGATCTCGCACAGTGATACTGTGTTTCAAAATTGTCCAACAAAGTATCAACGAGGAAGCTTTTCATCTTGACAGGAATATCAAAGAGTCTCTGTCTGCTATGGGACGTTGACCAGTAATTAAAATTCTGGGAACCGGTAAATCCTTATTTACTGAGTATGTTTGGTCGACGCGAAGGCGTAGTTCAAACATCCAGCTCGGTTCATCCATAATTTGTGTACAACCAATGCCAAAATTAATCAACGTATAACGGCCCGTTATACTTTTGTGTTTTATACGTATAAGTATACAATACCATGTAAAAGTTATGACGTTGAAACTTGATGAGCCGCGTAGGTGGACCCAGTTCATATTTATTTACGTTCCATTAACCACAGCTGAGAATTTCTTTCGGGTCTTTTATGATAGAAACGAACCCCAAGGTTGACAGAGGCTAATGATCAATGGGAGAGAAAAATAATCCTTACCAATCTTATCACATAAGGTACGCTGAATTGGATGGACGCGTGTTACCCCCTGTGGTCCCATGGAGCTGCTGTCGAATTGATGCGAAAAGCCCATGCTATCACGACCCTCTCCAACTGCCGAATCCCGACCAGGATCTTGTGATGGAGACCCTTCATACTCAGGGCTGTCTAACCGTCATCAAAGGACCAGTGGTTGGAGCTCTGTTTTCGACTATTGGTCTCGTAATTCTTCTCTTCACTCTGCAGGTTAGCCACCGGTTCAAGTATGTATCGGTTCAGATCAGCCTTTCTTTTCCTCATTGATTAGATATGGGAGTTGGGATAGTCGGAATACATGGAAAATTTTTAAGTGACCCACATTGTCTCTGCAAATTTTGAAATTCTGGAAAGAAGATTTTATTCGTTTAAGGTGAAATTTAAAACGGTGAGTTTCGAGAATTATCTTTTGAATACTTTGTTCAACTGTTGAAGAAAAAAAGTGTAGTCTTATCTCTAAGTAGAGAACAAGAGTCTCGTTTTAGGTTTCCGCTCTTATATTATATGGAGAGTTTGTCAGATTCGTTTAAGTTTTTATCATGTTTGGGACGGTGGAAAACAATAACTCACTCCTTCTGAAGTTCTTCGAGCGAGCATACCCAGGAAATTCCTATAAGGAACAATAAATCGGCAATAAATTTTTCCGAGTACAAATAATATCCTTGCTGCAGCATTTCTTACCTTTATGGCGGTTGTGGAGGTTTGAGGGTAAAGCATTTATGCACCGTTCACTCTACGTGCACGGGTAACCCAAATGATGTATTTAATAGCACCCCAAAATCTTTCTTTTATCCATAAAACGCCAATTTGATTCACTCAATATTCATATGCATATCCGGTTGTTGTGTTGGATCATCCAGAGTTCTAGTAATAGCTTTATCTGTTCAGATAGCAATCACTCTACTTTCGAGGCTGGCATTCACCTCTGCTAGAAACGCTGTAGCTCTTGGTAATCGATATGGACCATCACCCGGCTGGTTCTACGGCCGATTGGATTTCGGAAATGCTACAGGGCCAAATTTGTGCCAGATATATCGAGTGAGTACACAACATCTGTTTACAGTTGATGTTTGTACTGAATTAGGCTATTAGTCACAATTGATCAACTTGTACGTTTTTCATGGAAATTGAGGACTCACAAAAACACATTAGAGATCTGGTCATTCAATTTTCAGAAATGCAGTGGACGTGGGGACGTAATGGTCGATTTGAAACCTCTGGTCTACGCGAGTGACACAGAATAATGAGGGGATTGAACCCCGTTGGCCTTTAAACAGGTCTTCTAGGAGAGAAGAACCCACATTTTGATAATTTTTTTCCCCCACTTCGATGAAATTGACTGGAATTCCTAATTCCTATCAAATAACTGAATGAGTCGGTCTGGAAGTTGTGGCGATTGATTTTGCGAAACCTGCCAGGCTTCGTTTTTTTTTAGATAAAACAATAATCGAATTCAAGAAATATAAAACACATTTTATCAAAATTATTCAATCAATTAATCAATATAATTCAATGTTCAAACAACGTCATAGTTGTTTTGTTGCTATATGAGTATACTTCGAAAATACTTTGTAGGATGGCGCTACAAATAGATCTGTCAGGTGGCTCCACGTGAATGGTAATTTTGAGAACTACTTTTACCGCAAGGGATTGGGTGAGAGTGGATACAAGTTGTTAGTTATTGTTACTACTGCCGAATAATGAGCGATGATTCGCTTCACACTCGTGACTTTCTATATTCCGCCAGAGCTTTATAGGCACTCTTGTCTGACACTTGAGTCTGGGCGATGAAAAAGTGGAAACACTGATCATTTTATTTTTGATAGCAACGAAGATAGATGTCAAATGATTTACTGTGCTTCGATTGATAAATTTTATCTTCCAAAAATCGATGTTTTTAACCTTTCGTTATCCACTTTAGAAATGATCCGAAAGTAACACAAGAAATTTCGTTTCCAATGTACCACCGGATTTCCCTTTGACAAACATCTTGGCTCCTGGTCGCTAAATAGATAATTGGACCTCACGATCTTTCTCACTTATAGTCTTTATGGATACCGTAGACAAGAATGATCATCTCTAAGCAGTTCAAACGATTTTTTAATATCTTCGGTTCACCATGATTGGTTGTAGCACCGCGTACATCAAGTTTTGAAAACAAAAACAGGACAAGACTAAGCAAGAATAAATATTGTATTTAATAGTGGTCGTAAAGACGACGTACGCAACACTTTGCGACGTCTAAGTGTCGTCCAAGTCCAAAAGACATCTTTGAAATGTTCATCGTCTTCACGACGACTATTGGACAACATTTAGTCTTGTTTCGTCCGACCCTCGGATTGTTTCTTAATCAAATTCTCGAAAGAAGGTTTGAAGCAATGATACAACGAGATTTTGTCTTGCAGATTTTCGTAGAGGGACGTTTTCTCCGTTATTTTATCCGATTCTACACAATTTCGAACTTCTTTTATCGCCATTCGGTTCGTTTCCTTTTTCTTCTCGTCACCGAAACACAGTTGAAAGTTGCCTATACGCTTTTCTGTACTAGTGCTCTTAAAATTCATTGTATTCCCCCAGTGCACCTCTTCGAGTTCCGAAACAATACGTTTTTTGCCCACAATCATCGTAGGCGAATAAACCTAAGACACTTTGGCTAATTAGGCTCTTTTATTTTACATTAATTTTGTTCTGTTGGACTGGCTGGGCACCAATGGCTTATTACGATAAATTGATATTTTATATTATTGGTACGATGGTAACGATTTGTAGAATCAGGCATCCATCATATTGGTAGAAATAAGTCATTGGAACAAGTTTAGTGGAAGTTAGGAGTAGCTGCGCTAGCCAATATTATTGCAGATACACTCTTGTCCCAAACTTTAAAGAGAGCAAACGTTTATTGAAGATACAGAATTACGAATTTTGAGTATTCAGTAATTCTTGGCTCACATTCACTTCGTGTTAGGAGACCCCGAGAAAGCAAAGTTACCCTTTCGAACATTATTATATATTTGATCGCAGAGCTGATTCTGAGCTTAAATGAATAATACAGGGTGTTTGAGGAACTTGCTGGATCAAAGTCAAACTAATTCTATACGTCTGGATCTAGAGGGAAGCAGGAGCTACGTTTGGCTTTGAAAGCACACATTCATAGCTTTAGGGTTCTTTTGTAATAGAAACTCGTAATACGTTTACAGGTTTCATCTGGATTAGGATAAGTTATGAACTAGTATTATGGAGGTTGATAACCTTTCGATAAGAAATTAAACAGGAACTTATCATCAGCAATATGAGGACTGTTTACAAAAGATCAAATGAGATTGTAATTTTGTTGAAGATTATTTTTCCTATAGCTCAAGGTTCCTCTATTGATTCAATTCATTTCAAATAACTATTCGGGCAGTCTATTGGGCTTAGATAATTAATAAATACTTCCCTCATTCGTATTGGAACTCGTATTCGTCGATGTCTCTCAGATCGTAAATGGAGATTTTTCAGAGGTTCCTGCACTGTTTTGTTTCGTGTCATGTAACCGTCTTCAGATGGTTCTTAATTTTTGCCATATAGGAGTTGATGTACGGGCCATATGCCACTGGATGATATTCCATGGGTTTTGTTTCGTGGAAACCCACGAAGCTCGTTCAGCACTATAAGCCGTGTTCAAATTATTCCACGATAACGTATACATGCAGTAGAGTGCACAATCACGCGATAAAGAATTGTTTAACCTCGTGAATATGTTGTGATTCTGGTACCATTCTTCTTTCATTCTCGGCTCCACCTACTCAGCATTTCTACATGATTGTATTTGCCGCCCCAACTTACAAAACTCGGACAGAATAGAAGATTGCGGCGAGCCTGTCTGTTTACTCAAACGATATACGGCCTGGCGACGCCCCAGAAATTTTATCCAGAAATCACGGGAAAACATAAATTAATATTCCAGTTTTAGGAAGATTGTTTTCCCCTGGTCTACACAGATTGATGATGTGAGTCTCCCATCCAGTGACTGGAAGACCTCTATCTATTTTCGGGTTGATTACTGCACGGTGTAACTGATTTTTTATTAACGTTCCTCGAACAGTAAAAATGTCAGTATAAACAATGTCAGTCACAATGTCAATGACGTCACTGTCAGATAAATCGGTTGACCTTGAAAAAACATATTTAAGATAAATTGAAAAATATTCTGGAAAAGTGGTGAAAAATTCATCTATCAAAGTACAAGTTTTGCTGTCAGCTGTCTGTCCTGAAAATCGAATTTCTGAGCTATGTCAACTTACTGACGATCGAATAAGTAAACGACCGTCACCCTAAAATTAATCAAGCTTCTGGTTTTGACTCTGATTTCCCTCGTGCTAATTACAACGGGACCAAACGAGATTCGCGATTAAAAATTGCATTTGTCAATCATCATGGTACAGTTCAAAATTCGAAATCTGAATATTGTCCGAAAGAGCTCAAAGAGAGTCCGAAGAAAGTGAATTATCATTCATTTTAATTTCAATCCTGATAGAACCTTGATTCAGCTATGAAAATTATAATACTCACTATTATACCGAATACGTCCCAGAATTTCAACTTTGTCGCCTTTATTGAAATCATGTGCGTTGGTAAACTTTGGAAATCTAATTTCTGGCTAGTACGTTCCGTCCGTAATAGCGTTAGCACCGTATTCCTCCATGTTTTCTTTGTATTCCTCTACCCAGAGGAAGTTGTTTTCTATATATCCGTGCACTAATCGCTTTGAAAATGATCAAAACGTGTAAATCTATTGGAAATAGAAGAAAATTTGAAAGCGTAACTTTGGATGTTGGCGGATATGCCTTTCTTCAATTAGTACGGCTATGATAACAATTTTCTTCTTGGTGAAATGTTCTTTATTTTCCCTCTGAATTTCACAATCTCCTTCCTCGGCTTCCCTTCCAAACTCACAATAGTCATTTAAACGCATTTGCAGGTTGTTTATCGAACCTGGGAATGGAAATCCTCCAATTAAGAATAAAATATGATGAATAAAATATGAATAGGCTTTATAACCAAAACTTTAAATGAATATTAAAATTTGGTCTGAAGCCATCCCTTCACAACCTAATCTTAGAACTTGTCACACCACGTTGAAGACTGTGAGCCAATTTTATAATTTTTTGTTCGATACTACGTCTGCTAATAGGCTCTCATTGGAGTTGCGCGATCGTATGCGTGAGCGAGATGCTTGTTACCGGGCTGCCAGGAGGTCGGGCTCGAATCATGTTTTCCAGAAGTACATTGCACTTCGGAGAGAGGTAAAGGCGAGGCTTTGTGATGCTAAGTCTTACCACATCCAGTCGAAATTTGATCTTGAGGGTGGCTCGCGGCCGTTCTGGAAGATCATCGATGGGCTAGGGCTTACGAAATCCGTCCGCCATGGGCCTCCGCTGCGTCAGCCGCTGCAGTCACTGAACGAGCACTTCGCCGCGGTGTCTTCGGGGGAGCCTCTACCGGAACTTTCGGACTGTGTCGTTATTGCTCTCGATGCACCTGTCACGGAGGCTGAGAAGTTTGTGTTTTCAAATGTGAATGCAGAGGGTGTGGGTAAAGCCTTGGCCAGGGTAACGACGCGAGCACAGGGGCCTGACGGCCTGCCCATTCAAGCGTTTAAGGTGTTTCTCTCGGTTCTTTTGTTCTTTTGCCTCTTGTTGTCAGGTTTTTCAACGTCTTCCTCAGAGACGGTGTTTTCCTTGCGTTGTGGAAGTTCTCCTTTGTCACCCCGCTACCTAAGGCTCGCTGTCCGTCGCTGTGCTCGGACTATCGGCCTATCTCCCTGCTCTGTGCGATTTCTAAAGTGCTAGAACGTTTGGTCTTTGATCAGGTCATCTCCTTTTTACAGTCGCGAAGTCGGTTAGACCCGCGTCAGACGGGTTTTCGGCGTGGAGCGGGAACTCAGACCGCTGTCCTGAGGCTTGTGGACGATATTCGTCAGGGAATAGATGCTCGTCAACTCACACTTGCTGTGTTCTTTGACTTTACGAAAGCCTTCGATAAGGTCGACCATTGTCTCTTGTTACAAAAACTTCAGGGGTTGGGTTTTTCCGCTGGGGTACTCAGCTGGTTCTACGCTTACCTGCGCGGCCGTGCACAAGCGGTTCGTGGGGGTGGCGGTGAGCTGTCTGAGTGGCTCCACACGCAGTCAGGTGTTCCTCAGGGCAGCGTTCTGGGCCCTCTCCTTTTCTCCATCTTTATCAACGACCTGCCGCAGTGTTTGCGAAATTGTTCGTACTTGCTCTACGCTGATGACCTGGTAGTTTACCTGAGATGCCGCCCAGACGATCTGGTCGAGCACTGTCGTTTCCTTAATGAGGACATTGACCGGGTGGTAAACTGGTCCGTAGTCAATAAGCTGCAGCTCAACGAGGGGAAGACTAAGGCAATGGTCTTCGGCAGCTCGCGGTATATGAATGAGCTTAACGCCACAGGTCTTCCGCGGATTTTTATGGGTGCCCAGGCAATCGAAGTGGTGCCTTCTTTCAAGTACCTTGGCGTTGTCCTCGACAGTACCCTGTCGTGGTCACAAAATGTTTTACGTGTGACAAAGCAGGCGGCCGCGGCACTATATAGGGTTCGTATGAATGACAGTCATCTTAGTCTCGCCGTAAGGCGTCGATTGGTCGTTGCCTTGGTCCTCTCGTGTTTCGACTACTGTGCCACTGCACTAACTAATATTTCCGGGGAGCTTGAGCGATCTCTCCGCGTGGCTCTTAATAACTGCGTACGCTTCTTGGTGCGGGTTCCGCGTGATGCCAGCATCTCTCGGCACAGACGTGCCTGTGGATGGCTGCTGCAGTGCAACCGACGTAAACTCCTTATAGGATGTATTTTTTACAAAGCTCTGTGCCTGGGCGAGCCCTCGTTATTTGGTGACCAACTGTGGCTTCGTGCGAACCTAGCGTCGCGACGCGACGCCACCCGTACAGATTGGCTTCAGGTTCCCTCCGCCCGCACCGTCTCTTACCAGAAGTCATTTATTGTCACAGGCATCCAACTTTGGAACTCGCTACCTCCAGAAGCTACCCTTGCGTCGACGCTACCTGAGTTTCGCACGCGGTGCTATCGTTTTCTGCTTGCGGCGGAGGAGAGTGAAGCGAATCCCAACGGGCCCTAGACTTAGAGGATGGGATATTTGTAGGGTTGGCGGGACGGACGGCTCACCAGTCGAGCTCTTATGCGCGCAATGTATGGGTTATGCACGTTGAATGCTATTATATATTATATATTGTTTTTAAATTCCTAGATCCAGCCGCCTGTGGATAATTGGTTTAGCGACTTTTCTTTCTTTATATATATATATATTAGGGTGGTAATATTTTGACCTCAATTTTTCGATTTCAAGTCTCACCCCAAAAAATGATAGTTTTTACCGAGAAAACAAACCCCTCCAAAGATAAACGTATTTGGAAAATTTTTGGAGGTCGCTCAAGGGGGTCGAAAAATCGAGCTTTTACCTGAAAACCGGTTTTTCAACTTTTTCATTCCGGGCCTCTCACCCTCTCAATTTTTTCATTCTCCAATTTCATGAAGGTGTTCCAAATTTCACTGAAAAATATTGATGTTTAGAGGTCGCTCAATACCTCCAAACAAAATTATTTTGCCCAAATGTCAAAGATTTTTTTTTTTTTAATAACTCTCACCCTCTACATTCACTCATACTTGACATCTCTCAAAGCACACCAAATTTCAATGGACTCGATTCACATTTAGGGGTCGCTCAATCGATCTGAAAGAAATTTCTCGGATTTCGAATAATTTTCAACCACAGCTACTATTTAACAATGAAACATCGATGATCAACGGTTTATTCATTATTTTTGGATCAACATAAGGTAATTAATAAAGGTTTGCAATGATAATCTAATAATAATAGTCCAAATATAATATTAAAGAATTGAAGGTATAATATTTTAATTCATTAATATTATATTTGGACTATTATTATTAGATTATCATTGCAAACCTTTATTAATTAACTTATGTTGATCCAAAAATAATTAATAAACCGTTGATCATCGATGTTTCATTGTTAAATAGTAGCTGCGGTTGAAAATTATTAAAAAAAAATCTTTGACATTTGGGCAAAATTATTTTGTTTGGAGGTATTGAGCGACCTCTAAACATCAATATTTTTCAGTGAAATTTGGAACACCTTCATGAAATTGGAAAATGAAAACATTGAGAGGGTGAGAGGCCCGGAATAAAAAAGTTGAAAAACCGGTTTTCAGGTAAAAGCTCGATTTTTCGACCCCCTCGAGCGACCTCTAAAAATTTTCCAATTACGTTTACCTATCTTTGGAGGGGTTTGTTTTCTCGGTAAAAACTATCATTTTTTGGGGTGACACTTGAAATCGAAAAATTGAGGTCAAAATATTGCCACCCTAATATATATTTATTTTTTATTTTTTATTGTATGTTAGCTCTGTCACTACTGAGTGTGCTGATGTGTGGGTTATGATTATGGTTATGATTATGTTCATGATTTTGAATGATTTATTTCATTTTATTTTATTTTATGTTATTGCTACTCATTCTCTTACTTTCATTTTCCTTTATTATTTTTGTTTTTACTTTACTTACTGTATGTTAAGTTCGTCGAATTATTTGTTTATACACTTTGCATGTACCATTCGCTTGCCTGTGGTCCTCAGGGAGTCTTACTCCAGGATCAAATAAATTGTTGCTCTACTCTACTCTACTCTAATAATGAGAGGACTAAAATCGATTTTTAATTATTGTTTATTCCGGTGCTACAACGGTTCTTGTAATTACGTCGAGTATGAAGCATATTACTTGAAATTGCTAGTCGCTTAGTTGCTAGCATCTTTTTTTATTTATCATCGCAACTCGAGATTTGATATTGTGACCCATGAGCGCCATTAATCATCAAAGTATTTTCTAGTAAATTCGAGTGATACTGGAAAAAAATTGTATCGTTTTGATTATGGTTGCGAACGCCCATTCGACTTCGTCCAATCATACTGAAGGACTGAGCGTTAATTAAATCTCGCACAGTGAATGAAAATTTCGGGCAAGGCTACTGAGATATTCTGCAATCGACGTAGGAATAACGGTATCAAAAGATTGCTGAATTAATTTTTCCTTCCAAAAAGAACGAGGGAATAGAATTTGAATAATTATATCATGAAAAATGTAATTACAATTCGAAGATTAAAAGTTATCATCCGCTGCCAGAGGAAATAATAATGAATGCGGGCTGCTACGTGCAATTAAAAGTCAACGAGATAATCTGTTGACAGTTTCCAAGATCTGCCCTAAAAGCGTGTCATTTATTACGAAAAGAATTCATTATCTCGATCGTTAATAACATTGGATTATAATAATGAATATACTCAGAGTTTCAAGAGTCTATAAAATTCATGAAGCATTTCAGACCGTAAGAAAAAAATGAGAATTTCGTTGAAAATAATGTGGAGTTAGTATTGTAGTAGGTTACCGTATTTTTCGATAACAGAGTTTTCCAAATTCAGAGTAAAAGATCTTTATCGTAATGTAAGTTAGCCAATGTCTCAAGAGATGGCAAAGAGAACTTTTCTAAATATAAACATAAACCGAGTAAAAAATAATTTTGTGAGGCGCGCCTAAAGAAGTTTTCACTTCAAAAAACCTCTCAATTGATATGACAAATAGAAATGGGATATTCTAAACCATTTTGACCAGGGCTCAACCCTTACCCTCATAAATTATAAGATCTTGAAATTTACTGCTGTAGTAGTGATACTCCAAAGGAGCAGCTACCGTTTTTGTTGTGGATTTCTTTTACCCATTTGCGAGCGAGATAAGAACGTGAAATTCTTTATAGTTAAAAAAAAAGGATTCTATGCGAAGACTTGTACGTTTCTAGACAGAAAGTCTTGCGTCTTAAGATTATCAATTTTATACAAATATCGAAAACAGAATCGAAACCCAGGAAACCAGTCAGAACTGAGCCCAATGCTGGGTATACCAACGGCGAGTGGTCACATTTATTCACAACTGGCAATATATGAAATGGCAATGGAGCTCTTATTCGAGAGCTGCAATCTGAACTACAATTCTGAAAATTATTACAACTTGAAAGACCTGACGTTGCACTACGATCGACATTACTGTCCAGGCGGCGAAGAACGATGTTGGGTACAATTTGTTTCAGACGTCCCCTAAGCTCCGAGTCCGTGCACCATTCGGTTAACCCGTAAATAATAGTCAATATAGGTCATGGAAGACATACCAGACGTACGAGGCAAGGAAACATACCTTGAGGAAATCTCTATCGTTGATTGAAGGAACCTACATCTTTGACTCAACGATAGGCAGTTCGCCAAGTACTAGTATTCACTACCGAACCTCTCTTTCCTCCTTCCTCTTCCAATTTAATATTTCGTGTTACCTGTTGATGAAGGTTAATTGATAAAAATTATTGGATTCTAGTAACTAGAATCGGAATGAACCTCAATCAGTTTACAAAAACTGAATTATCTGAAGATGGAAGAGAGGATAGATCTGGCGGTAGAACAGCTCGCAATTCCTGATATTGGAAGTAGAGTTTCATAGCTTTTGTTGGAATCTCATAGCCGCCCCACGGCTATGCTTTTGGTCGAAGAGTATAACTGTACAATTACGACTGAAGACCCACCGGATGCCTTATGACCGGTATGAACCGTTTACCACAGACGTAATTTGAATTTCAGTTCTAGAAAATGTTTTTTCCCTCTCAAATTTGCATTTCGACAGAATAATTATATTCCCTCCATGAGATAATTCATTTTCATATGACACATTATATTCGTGGGCGTTGGCAAAATTCTGTTTTCAATGATGCTACAAAATTTGACAATGCCGAATTCACCGCGTAGATTCAACATTTCGCATGATCAACGTTTTTATGCCTCCAGCTCCGAGACATCTTCAAGTTAGCCTAGAAGATGCCTTCAAGAGTTAAGACAACATCCAGACGTGAAAAAGTGGGACGTTTGTCGTCCATGCGACGACTTTTAGACAACTTTTAGTTCTGTGCTGCCTGGGTAGTTGTACACCGTAAATACGACGACCCAGTATCGTATTAGAAAGCTTTGTGTGTTTCTTCCAACTATCTTCTTAGGATTATCGTCTGGATAGAAACGCGGTATAACTGTATAACGTTATATCGCAAATACCGAAGTAGAGAAAGGATATTTGCAACCCCATTCTTCGAACTAATTTGATTGTACGGGCTATCTCATTGTCAGTTGAAAAAACTTGTGCCTGATTACCGGGTCTATAAAATTTAGAAGAAGAATATGGGTACATAATCTCATATTATATTAATGCTTTTTGTCGAAGAATTTTGATAATGATTCAGGTAGAAACAAAAACTGAACAAAAGAACGTGAAATTGAAATGTGAAATATGATGTGGCGATTAATTATTGCAGAGAAAATTACCCAGAGCAGTAGCAATATTTTACTTATGAGAAGTGATTTAAGATTCTGGATAATATTACGGAAATAAAGCAAGGTTCTTTTTTTCTTAGAGAGTAATTAATATTCTTACAACAGTCGTAGCTGATTGCTGTTTTCATTACCTATCTAGCTCATTATTATTGGGACGTGAAATCAGGACACTCCGGCAAAAACATGCCGGAGCATTCGGCCCCGAAGGATCAACCTTGTTCTAAATGATGTACAGAACAAGTTGAGAGATACAGAACGTTGATGCCAGATATTTTCAAGTCTACGTCCCGATAATACACAAGTTTACTTCCTTCAAGTGATATGCACATACTCTGGTCAGACATTTCATGTAGTGTTTCATGAATCACTGAATCTGAACCTAATAAAAATACACTCGAAACAAAAATTCAAGGTGGCAACAAAACTACTTTACTTTGAGTCGATATCTTCTTTGTACCAACATGAATTCTTCAAAGTAGAACAACTTCATCTCAAAGTATAAGCCACGTTATCAATTCTCACAATTCTAACTGGCCAGACAGTAGAACAGTAGCAAACGAGCAAATGGATATAACACACTGTATAGTGACTGGATTAAATTAACAAGCTGGTTCACTGGTATAGGTAGTACCTCGAGAGATATTGTTTTCACTTCGAGCTAGAACCAGACAGTATAGAGCAGTGGGTCGTAATAAAGCTTGCCGTGCTTGCCTTTCCAGAATATTATACTGGCAAATATTCACTCGAAAATAATATTTACGTCACAAACACTCCGCGACTATAGATATAGTATACACACATGTTTTCAATGTATGCACGTACTATACGTTGTCCGTTGATTCTTCACTGTACATATCTACAGAATGGACATTTGTTATTTTCCCACGAGACGAGTTTGTTGAGGATTTCAGAAGGATTATTTGACAAATCAGATAGAAAAGCTTTTGGACCCACTTGTCAACGTTACCTTTCTCTTAACATCCATATTCAACGAATTCACTGAAGTTTCTTCCGTAAATATTATAGATGAAACTTCTCAGCCGATGTAATGGTTTTGATGTCATCAAATTTCAGAACTGATGTGCAAAATATCCATTTCCACATCGAGGCCTTCACCGACTCTTGGATTCGACTCGAAATTCTCAAATTAGATTCTGTAGTCATGAGAATCGCGTTGCAGGTTGAAATATTGCGTTTCGTGAATTCGTGAATTTATCAAATCAAATTTTGTAGATTTTTTTCGGTGGTAAACTCAAAAGTTTTCAGCATTGTGGAAAATATCCAGAGAAGGAGTGGCTATCATTTAGTGTTACAGGCGCATGCGCCGCGGGCTTAACAAGGCGCGAGTAGGGGCGCACATGTATCAAGTTGTCCCCAACTGGTCCCTGATTTGCATTTCAACGCCTGTCTCTCATCCATTGTTACCAACGGAACAGCTTGGGTGAATTTCGCAGTCGCATTCTACCGCAGAGGGGTGACCTGAAAATTATTTTTACGTGAATTATACACGAGCGTACAATATAAGTAACGGTTGTATTTGTGTCCGCTTCCATAAGCGAAAATTCGGCTGAAAATAATTAACGCAGTGTGTGGACCTTTTTTCCTATCAGGTAAACAAAAATTCTATGAAAAATTGTCACAATGAGAACAATAATAATGAAAGTAACGTAGCTTGATTAGCAACCGTGAAGAAAGTGCATACATAATTCTGTCAAACAAGCTGCAAGAAACGTGCACTGCTTTGAAAACAAGTTGCCACCGCAAGTTGCCAAAGAAGTTAGGTGGCGCATGCACTCCACTTGCACAACGAACCGAAAACGGAAGGCACTAATTAAGGGGTTAATTAGCACACGTTATGCCCACGAAATACTGCCTACTTCAGCATAGTCAATTGTACAAGAGGTAGTCTCAAGCTTTTCACAATTTGTACAAATAAATCAGGAGAAATCGTGGACTTGATTAATTTAAAACGTCAAAAGCGCTGCTTTATTGAGAAGTAATGCGCAATGACTGGGACTCATAATAATCTGATACAATCAAAGCTTTTTGCGTTCAAGCGAGCGTTCAAGCTCAGTTACGGAGTGACGAGCATGATTACCTTTTTAATGGGGTTTTTCGTTTTTATTATCGTGGCTCATTTTTATTTCATTTTATACGCGGTAAGTTTTATACCTGTACTCACGTTTTTTTTTAAATTCTCTTGTTACTTAGTTATAAAATTTGTTTCAAAGGAGATGCATGCTCGTATGCAGTAGCAATTTCGTAAGCAAAATGGAACAAATCGAAATCCTGTTGTTGTGGATCAATCTCCGAAGCAACCTTTTCGTACGGGTGTAAAATAGCATGCATTTTGGCCTGGCGTTTTATGTGAGAGTGAAGCTTTCGAACCTGTGAAGATGTATGAAAGATATATTTTTGAATGAACCATCAACCTTCATGTTGATCTTCCAGGAAGTAGTCCGACTCAAGAATTTTTGGCTAACATTTTCTCAGTTGTTGTTTAGTACTTCTTGTGATGCTTTTGGAGGAATATCTCCCTTGTACCGACCTCACTGTTACAGGGTTGAAACTCTGTTTCTCTTGCAACTGTTATTACACGATTAAATTAAGGGAAATGGAATCTCGCCGGCGGAACGACACTGAGAAAGCAAAAGACACTTCTGACGTCAAATACCGTGGGCATGACATGCTGCTGTAAAATTAGCACGACGTAGCCAAGTTTTCGTACCAATGACTTTATGTACTGTAAACTTTGTAAATTTACTGAAATAATTTCCACATTATTGATCCAGAGAAGTAAGCCACAGACATACGTGGCGAAGTGTAATTAGCAGCATTCGTACTCTACTCTGAAGAATACCGTCCGTTTTTTTTTATAAAATCAATCCCCTTATGTCACATGAAATTAGGCAAAGCCTAAGGTATCGAAGCGAATCCAAAACGGTCATGAAACTTTTGACAGAATCGTAAGAATCGTCGATCCGTATTCGCCGAATGACAAGAATGTCCAACTTTTGAGATTCAATAGAGTAGAAGTGGCAGTGAAATTTCCACTGAATATCAATAGTGTATATTCAATTTGCGAAAGCCAACGGATAAGTTGAATCGGAGTAAAAATAGGAACAGATCAATGGCGACACTGGACAACGATATAGAAAACTATTCAGAAAGATAAAATCCATTCGAAGAGGAAGGAACACTGACGCATACATTTTCGATTGATTCATTCATTCGATATCAAAACTGTACAGATTATTAAATATTTTGTTACTTTGTTACAATGTATGTATTTTGAACCGTACATTTTCTATTCACTTCGTGGTTGTTTCGTTAATATTCATTTGATTACACTTTGATAAAAGCCCAGAGAATAATGAGTATGAAATATTCGCTTCGGGCGTTTTTCAGTCCGAGTATTTTTCATCGATTTGGTAATTGTCTGATATACAAAGCTTCTATATTGGTACTCTAAGAATTGCAAATCCCAATGGAATTGAAATTCCTTCAGGACTACAAAAAGTGGCTTTAGGGTCTGCGTCTTGATCGCGAATCGACCCAATTCCTGAAAAGAAAATATGAGATCCTTCGACTGTGAAGAACCCCGGTGAATACTATATGTAACCATTTTTTCTGACATTTGAACAAATATGTTATAAAACGTGAGTTACTTTCTTGTTGGAGTAAAATGAGGTGGAGTTGAAAATTGTCAAACAACGGTTCCTGTTCCTCGACATGCTGTTTCTGGTCCTGTAGACAGGCGAGTTTGGAAAACATGGAAGCTCCGAAGTTGCAAACAACTGAAAAATACTTTGCGTCACATGTGGGTGACGCACACACATGAACTGAGATGTCAAGTGCACGTGTGGCGAGAGGAGGGACGTAGGTACTCCAGGATAAGGAAATTAATTAATTTTCCATATTTGACCCCTCCAATTGCGCTGTTGTGGGTGATGACAAAGGTTAACTCAGATCTAATTCGACGCAGCTATTGGTGCGTTTATAGATGGTGAAAATTGGACCGGGCTTAGGGAGATGAGTGTTGCCAGCTTTGCGCAGTTTTGGTTGTATTTATGCTAGCATAAGCTGCGCAAAGATTCAACGGACCGTGGTAATGGTGTTGTTGGTACGTGATAGTTTAATATTCTAGAGGTTGCTATTATCCTAGGTCCTAGGATATCCCGGTCATATTGCGTGGCTTTGCCGACTATCGCGTGGCGAAAGCCGGTCCTCAGAGTTTCCGGTACTTCTCAAACGGTCTGTTGGATTACCAGGCCGCCCCCGCATGGCGTACGTAGATAAAGTGATTGAGAAAACTTTCCTCCGCTCCTCTCCCTTCTCGGGACACATCGTTTCACCAAATGGTCGGCCCCACCCTCGTCTCTGCCGAAGTCCTAGGCTCCTCTTTTTCTCACGAGCCGACGATATTTCGACTTTATTGAACACATTTGGCGCCTGACGTACAGAATTCCTGGTATAACGATTGAATTTCTCTACCCAGTTCTTCTTACGCCATTTCACTTTTCATTTTAGAGATCGTACCGATCGATTTACCCTTCGGCATTATTCTACCTATGTGAACTTGGCCCCCCCCACTTTGGATTTTTGAACTTTTTTTCAATGGATTAGATTGGTGGTCGTTTGGTGGTGTTTGGTAGTCCATTCTTAGGGTTTGGTGGCGAACGGTTTTTTCAAAATTTGAGAAACTAGATTTACGCGTGAAGCTAGCCCCCCCCACTTCGACTTTTTGGAATTTTTTTTTCTCAAATCGATCGGTGGTCGTTTGGTGGTGCTTGGTCGACGACTACGGAGGTTTGGTGGTACAGCTTTTTTTCTAGAAAATCGAAAAACTAATTTTGGGTGTGAACTAAGCCCCCCCAAATCGTGTTTTCGCAATTTTTTTATTCGAATCGTTCGGTAATCGTTTGGTGGTGTTTGGTAGTAGCATCTCAAGGTTTGGTGGTAAATAGTTCAATAGTGATACTGAAAAACGACATTTCAGTATGAAGCGCGCTGGGTGGATTGCTGCAGTGCGCCTTTGTTTTTTGGCGTGTGAAAAAAATAACGAACTTTCATCCCCCAAATCAAGGCAGGTAAGAAAATTAAACTATTTATATTATTTCTACGAATAATGAGATAATTACAGTTTTGAAATCACGAAAATTTACGTAGTAAGTAAGTAGCTGCAGTGTTCAAATGAATAGGGGGCATTTCATGTCAACTCGACCAATAATTTTTCCTTACCGTTTTTCATTTGCTTCAGGATTTCTGATATGATTCTACGATATTAGAAAAGCTCTGCTGAATATTTCATTTGCTTCAGGATTTCTGATATGATTCTTCGATATAAAAAAAGCTCTGCTGAATTTTTTCAGATTTTTCCCGCTGACCGTCATTTTTTTATGATTATTCAAACGTATCTCAAAATTGATCTTTTTTCAAAATCTAAAGAAATCTAATTTTTCATTCCGATCGTTTCGACACCCATTCGATGATGGGCCGATTTTTTTCCAATCTTTTTTTCTTTTTGAACTACAAACATATTGTTCGAATAAAACGTCATGTTTCAACGTTAGGAAAATTCTCGAAAAATTACGAAAAATGGGTCTTACTTCAAAAGATTCAGTACTGACCACAGAATTTTGGGTAATTTTGGGAGAATTTTCCTGAAGTTGAAACATGACGTTTCATTCGTTGAAAATGTTCGAAGTGCGAAAAAAAAATAGAAAATGAATCGGCGCATCGTCGAACGGGTGTCAAAATTATTGGAATGAAAAATTAGATTTTTCAGAATTTCTTTGGATTTTGAAAAAAGATCAATTTTGGGATAGGTTTGAATAATCATGAAAAATTAAAGGTTGGCGGGAAAAATCTGAAAAAACTCAGTATACCTTTTTTGATATCGGAGAATCATATCAGGAATCGTGAAGCAAATGAAAAATAGTGAGGGAAAATCATTGGTCGAGTTGACATGGAACGCTCCATACCTGCATAGGTATCATCTGAGAAATTATTCGGAAAGACGTTTTTTTGTCTGTAAACCGATCATCATTATTTGTAATATCTGTTCATCCGATGCACGATAATTTGATAAGATGAAGAGACGCTCGAGTAACAATCATGTATTGTTAACGTATATACGTTAACGTATATCGTATAAAAATGGTAAGGAAAAATTATTGGTCGAGTTGACATGGAATGCCCCCTATTCATTTGAACACTGCAGCTACTTACTTACTACTTAAATTTTCGTGATTTCCAAACCGTAATTATCTCATTATTCGTAGAAATAATATAAATAGTTTCATTCTCTTACCTGCCTTGATTTGGGGGATGAAAGTTCGTTATTTATTTCACACGCCAAAAAATAAAGGCGCACTGCAGCAATCCACCCAGCGCGCTTCATACTGAAATGTTGTTTTTCGGTATCACTATTGAACTATTTACCACCAAACCTTGAGATGGTACTACCAAACACCACCAAACGATTACCGAACGATTCGAATAAAAAAAATTGCGAAAACACAATTTGGGGGGGCTTAGTTCACACCCAAAATTAATTTTTCGATTTTCTAGAAAAAACGCTGCACCACCAAACCTCCGTAGTTGTCTACCAAACACCACCAAACGACCACCGATCGATTTGAGAAAAAAAATTCCAAAAAGTCGAAGTGGGGGGGGCTAGCTTCACGCGTAAATCTTGTTTCTCAAATTTTGAAAAAACCGTTCGCCACCAAACCCTAAGAATGGACTACCAAACACCACCAAACGACCACCAAACGATTCCATTGAAAAAAAGTTCAAAAATCCCAAGTGGGGGGGCCAAGTTCACATAGGTCATTAACCTTGTTCAGAAATTATTCTATGTTCAAACCACTTTAATTCTCTTGTGATTCGTCGTCCGGCTCTCACGAGAGGCAATCACAGAATAATTACCTCGTTTTAAGAGCTCATTCCACGTTTCGCTTCTATCCGATATGCGATGTGAATACAAATTCTGTTGCTCTCATCTCAGGCGGAGAATTCGAGCTATTCTATCTTGAAACTTGATTTCCACGCCTGCAGGTCTTCCACAAAAACCGAAATATTACGTGATTCAGATTATTACAGGATTGTATTTCTCGACGATTTCGATCTTACGAACATTCTATGCTGACAAATGTAGATACAACGTAAACAGAAGTAGGGAGACCGGTGTCGGTTGTAACAATTTTTGTAAAATATTTTTTTTCTCGCTCACTATTATCCATTTAGAATTTTTTTTTTTCGAGCAAGTTCGTTGATCTTTGCTCTCGCTGATTCTATTTTTTTCAGTTCGAAAACAATTTCAAAATTAGCAACAAAAATCAAAGTTGGGCATTGCTACACATGTTACAATTGACACCTTACCGGTGTCGATTGTAACAGCTCTAGTGTCAATTGTAACACGGAAGCGATATGATATAATTGTATGGAAAATATTTATTTACTCCCTCAAAACTGGTTTCAAAGGTCTTCAGTAAACTAATACATTGTTATTCAATATTTTTTGTCACAAAGACAAACACACATTTCCAATATTAATATATAATTGAAGCTATTCATATCTCTGCAATAAAATTTATAACGGGAATTCAACAACGAATAAGACAGTTGAGCTTCTGAGCAGTCATCGCAGATGACGAATGCACCACCATCGGTGCAACCGATGTATGCCCATTTTTTGCATTCAGTGCATTGATTTCTATAGCGTTACAATCGACACCGATCGGCGTGTTACAATTGACACCTGCGACATTTTTCAGTAAATAAATTAAATATTATCCTACGCGTAATGATCTAAAAATGCTGATTGATATCATTTATAGCCAAACCATCATAGATCAATATAGAATCGATCAATTATTAAAAAAAAATTATTGTTAGATACTAGACCAAAACATAGTGGGAGTGATAAAGTTACTCACGGGAGTAGAAAACCATAAAAGTCGACAAAAATGAAGGAAAGAGCGCATAAAATTTGGCAAAACGTTGGGTAGCAGAAGCGAAATGGACGTTGCCATGGACATGTCCAAGCAGTTCGGACATTTTGCGCAAGATGGCGCCGTTATTTGCGTTGTAACAATTGACACCGTGTTACAACCGACACCGGTCTCCCCTACCTTGTTTGTAAACCATAATTTTACCACTCGATACCTTGAGCTCCAAAATTGTACTTCTCTTTGAATAGTTACATGGAAATAGTTGTATCTACGTCGATGGCTCTTAATTCCGTGATCAGCTTTATGGAGATATGTTTCGAGCTTATACCCATCTACCGCGGTTGCTGAGCCGATTTGTATTCCGATCGTTATTGAACGTAACTTTAGATTCTCTTGGGAGTGTAATACTCGTTGAAAGCAAATTTCATTTATTTCTGCAGAAACAAAATTCTGTTGGTCCATGCGGATTAAACGCTTTGTCTTAAAGAGTAATGATGCTCATGGTCTGTATTTCGCGTCGTTGCTGGTACAAAAACCATCCGGCAGGGTTGCTAGATTTTCCGATTTCGTTGATGTGAATTTCGAACGTAATATCTGCACACAGAATATTCCGCCCACATTGTTCATCCACTAATTCCAACTGAAACCACAGTTTGCAGGCACGTACAGAGTTAATAATACAAACACAGCGATACAACTGATCGGAAAAATCTGTTCCACTGTTCTGATATGAAGAAATGTTGATGTCCTTTCTCATCGGGTTTGAGTTACCCTGCACATTGGAGGATTCATTGATGGGTACGCAAAAAAGGTTAAATCAGATATTGGACGATGATTTCAGTGTTAAACAAGAAACGGGACACTAGACCGTCTTGGGCTGCTCCTATTTCACTTGCTAGGTAGGATGTAACCCAGAATCGTATGAGTCCACTACAATTGACGCTCCTCGGAAATTAAACTTCCCTCCAGCGGGTCTCTCCCGCGTAGTATCCGTCCGGCCCGCATAAATCTACATCGCCTTTGTACGACTCACAGAAATCCTTTCACACACGTGAAATTCGCACAAATACCAAGCAATACATTTTCAGGCTCGAGAATACGGATGCTTGAAAATTTATAGCGGTCTCCCGATCACCGCGCCGGTATTGGTTGAACCTCACGCATAGAACGTCACAAACAATGAGTCACAATACTGTGGGCATGCGATGCGATAGTAACCAGCTACCACATGTTCATAATTGAAAGTATCATTGCAGCCACATACGAGAAAATCGTGTGAGACTGTTCGTGAGTGATGTTACGGAAACTCATTTGCCAAAATATATCGAATCAGTTTCTAGTTTTTTTTTCTCTTCGGTGGAATTTGGAGAGCACTGGTGTTTCGAGGGGACTTGACATCCTACAAGATAAATGAAAGCAATCCTCCCTTTTCGTTCATGGTTTATTCGCGAATGGTGTCAGTGTTTGATGGTATTTTATCTCTAACGGTGGTTGGTGACTACGTGTGGCTATTTCTAAATTTATTGATGCGATTAAATCAAGCTTGACTTATCGTAACTCGAAAGTATTTCTTATATAGGGATTCGCGGGGTTAGGTGTCGCCTCAGAGATCTCGATATCTGTAGAGAGTTAGGTCACGCGGATTTATCAGTCACGAGCGGCTGACTTGAAAGTTTCAGCCCACCTTTGTAGAGCCTTTCCGGAAATTTCTTTCAAGAGCTACGTATTCCTACTTCCTGCTCTTCCTTTTCTTGGGAAAGCAAGACTGGTATGAGACTGATCTCGAGGGACTCCATCCACGCCGGAGCTGTTCTGAATAAGGTTCACTTGAATACGTGTAGCCTCATACTCATATCAAAGCAAAATGATTCAACATCGAGTTCCCAAAACAGCTCAGTCAAATCATGTTCAATAGGAAACATCCTTACCATTCCATTCTATGCCACCGTTTCGGGTATATTGGCTTACGTCAGGGAGAACTTCAGTGATCCGCGGAAGCGTGTGAAAGATTTACGTCTTTTTTTGTTTGCTTTTTTCAAGGCACAGTAGTTGGTCGACATGAATCTGCAGCTCGGGATCGTGTCGCTTGTTCTTAAGGTGCCTTTTCATGCTGTCGCTAGTCGCTCATTTTAGCGACAAATGGATGACGTCATCTAATATATCGCCGTGGCAAATTTAGTCCATGAAAAGGGATCCGTCGCTCATTCCAGCGACGATCGCTCATTTTCAGCGACTAATAGACTTGTGACCGAATTACAAGATTGAAAATTAGAAATTAAAAATTATACAATACATAGCCGATAACATTACTCTTCAATCTGAAATAAATATATTAGAAAAGCATCGTAGAGCCTGGTATTCATTATAACAGAGGTTTACGCTATTGAAATTTTACAATACATAACCGATAACATTACTCTCTTCAATCGAAAAATAGATATATTTGAAGGACACGCTGTATGAACTAAAATTTTGATCACTCATTTTGAATTGGCGTGCTCTTGAGCGACCACACAAAAAGCTGAACAATTTCAGCTTTATTACGTGGTGTTATTATGTCGCTAGCGAAAACCGTGTAGTCACGTGTTCCAACAAACGACGATCGTATAGTCACGTGATCACGGCTATCGCCAGAAAGAGCGACGTATGAAAATCCACCTTTACTGTTGGCTCGCTTTAGGGTATAAACTTTCGAATAGAATGTTTAAAAAAGTTTCAAGTCGTAGGATTTTTCGAGCTGAGTGCTTCGCGGAATGAAACCTGGAACAGACACGACGTACGGTTTTCCGGAAAAAAGAAATCTTGTAGGAAAATTAGGTCGACACAAAAACTTTTTGATTCAACGAATCGTTACTTTGTCTATAAATTTGATTCCTTGTATCTGAAATTTTTCCTCTACGTCAAGATCGTCTCGGCACAACACCATCATGACGGGACTCCGGACGAAGCTCGTGGACACAAAAAGCTTCACCGTTCGTTCGGGCT
Source organism: Euura lappo (assembly GCA_018257835.1). Classification (NCBI taxonomy): domain Eukaryota; kingdom Metazoa; phylum Arthropoda; class Insecta; order Hymenoptera; family Tenthredinidae; genus Euura; species Euura lappo. Next base: position 11,694 of record JAEUYN010000446.1, on the reverse strand, counting down.
TATAGTTAACAGGCATTTCCGGGCTCAACAAGGTGTCTGAGGCTTTTGGACAACCGGCTTAGTCTCATCCCTACGTTCAAGTTTGCTTTATTCCTTTTCTCGTCGGGCGATTCAGGATCCAGCGATATAGATAGCGCGAAGTGGGTCGGTTTTAGTGGGATTTCGTACAAAATTTGTTGGATTAAAATTGAGGGCATCTCGTGCCTCTATTAGAAAATTCTGTCGAAAACAATACACGGAATTTCTGATTAGGACGTGGGTAAAATTTACAGAAATTTGCAATTCAAGTTATCCTTGCGGCATTGTGGGGACGGCAGGCTAGCGAATGGATGACTGGAACGGAAAGGCAGGATGAATACTTGAGATTGAGCCTCTGGCTTCTGCCTACGTCGAATCGATTTCTCTTTCAATGTTATACGAAGCATAACGTTTGAGAAAGCCTTGCGAATATCGGAAGAGTACTGCAAGCTCGTAGACAACGCCACTGCCTTAAGGATGTGAATATTGGCATGATAGATAACACTCCAAGATCCGTGTATAAAAGGCCGAAGTCTGCTGGAAATATTTGCTAAGGTTTCACGTAGTGATCTTGGAAAAGGTGACATAAATTTGTTATTCGTAGAGCTGCTAGTAAATCTCAACGACACTATAAAAATGGTAAGAAAACGCTGCCCCCGGAATCCATAACCCAAATAGCTATGAGAGAAAAGGTTGCCCTCTGGAAGCCACGAGCGTGAACGAGGATCGGCCACCGCAGACGTTTGAAATTTGAATGCATAAATGCTGGGGGTATAATGGTGAATTATTTGAGAAAACTCTGCGGAGAATACTGTTGAATTTCAGCTATTCAAAACGAATCAAGGACTCGTAGATTTTATGAAATTCATATTTTACATTGCTCTCCAGTCTGCTGTGTCTCACGCGTTGTGTGGAATATCATAAGCTTTTATACTGTACGCGAAATTTATTCTGGTTCGTTCATATCTCGAGAAAATGAATATTCCGGGGTTCTATGAACACGTACGCACACGTACAAACTATCGATGTCTTGAGTTTTCACCAATTTGATCCTCCGAGTGTACAATCTAGATATGAATTCCAATTTTCAATTTCCAGGTTCATCCTACCGCGCTCGAAGGAGCGTCCATGCTCGTAATTGATACGTGGAAGATATGGAGCAACCTATATCTGAAATGCTGAACCAAGTATTGCTGCACTGGTGCTCGAGGAAAAATCCTAGATAAAAAAGAAAACTGGAAATCTGTGCGTGTGTGGTTCAGGTGAAAGTACTAGGATCGAAGCTGCGATGATTTTCTCTATCTCGTTTGAGGCCAAGTGCGAAGTATAGTCATGGTACATAAGGTTCTTTTCTCCTAGGACGTTAAACCTTTGTGAACTAAAGTCTGCCGGGTCTCTTGGGCGAAAGGTTGAATGTTTACGGCTTATCTAACTAAAGGATGGACCCCGCAATAAGCCAATAGCCCGCATAACGGTGGCAGTAATGGTATCCGCGAAAGACGATCAGCCAGCGATGATCACTCGTCCTTGAACTTGAAAATGTAAAATTTCTTCGACCCTTCCGAATAACAGCACGTTGGATGAACTCAGTGAGGTCTCGTTTTTGTTACGAACGAAACTGCGGAGAGAAAAAGCGGCTAAAATCTGGGTGACAGGATTCAACTGACACCAACACAATTTACGTTGGCAACGAGGATCTGAAAAGTACCGCCGTGTCAGCCTCGCTTTCATCGCCGAAACCTTGACCGGCCACACGTTGGTCAGCGCGATGGTCAGTCTGACTCTTAACCGCCGTAGGGTTACGTGGGATTAACGGGTTCTAACGTACCGTAAACCAGATAGCGGTTAGTGTAATAACAGTGACGATAATAGTGTTGATACTTACGATAATAGGAGGCTTAATAACTATCATGTACGGTGGAACAGTGACGGCGTGAATATGCACGTATCACATTTCACGGACATGTGTACATGTTTGTAACTTGGACGCTCTGACATTCAAGTACATGAGAGCTTTTCGTGCATCAGCAGTAACGGTCTCGTCACACCAGTTTGCACGCTCAAGAGTCGTTGCGTTTCATCCCAAGTAATTGATGTAGCGTGAAACGTGGATCCCATCCCATAAGTATATAAAAATACGAGATAAAAATGCACCCCTCATGCGATTCGATTAACATATGATTTTGTGCCACTTTAGGACCACAGCAGTTTCCGACAGTCGTCTATATATTTTTATATTTTCCGGTGAGTTCGGTATCTCTATCCCAACCGTCACTTAAGTTATGCTTGATTTCGAAGATGATCGGAGTAGGATCTCTTCGATGTTCAATCCGATCCTTTATCCTTCTGCCATCAAGCGTGCAGGTTTTCTTTCAAAGAGAAATAAGAATTTCAAGTCAGTTTCCTGGAGTAAATTGTTATTATAATGCTTAGTGCGATGTGTCTGTAAATGCCATGGCATCGTGTTACTGAGATTGCATAGGGAAATGCTTTTCCCTCATGGCCATGGCCCTTTATATAGCCACGAGACACCAACTTGTCGGTAAATTGTAAGAGGGTCGGATTGGGGTGGCATCCATAAGCCCCAAGAATATCTTATCTTGCCCAGCGTCATGCGAAACTTTTATTCCTTTGAACAAAGAGCTCGCGGCACAGTTGCAAGTACCATGCACCCCGAAGATGTGGAGTGTCTTGCTATAAACTGTGACAAACTTGACGATTTCATCTGGAGATGAATTGATTACAGTTCAAAGTAGTTTGGACATTGTCGACTCGGTAATCGATAGTTAAGATATCTAATTTAACGTCTTGTTGTCGATACAACCCATTTCCAACTAAACTGCGAACTGCTGAAAGATACAACCAATCAAAAACTTTGAACTAGCTACTCCACGGTCATCGAGCCAAGAGTATCCTCCTTCAATGGTGCAATAAGTGGATGCTTGATTCAGTCAGCTATGTTTGTCATATGCGACGCAACTCTGATAACTCTGAACGTAAACCAATAATTGAATCTCTAAGTGAAGAAGTCGTGGCTTGTGGTGTCTACGACTTCCTACGTGCAGGGGCTATTCCCTGAAATTGATTCCGAAGTATCCGAAGATCCGACAACTTGCTATATCCCTCTATATGTATAGAACTGTTATGCTATACCGAAACTCATTCACGCTGTCTGTTATTTATTCCTGAAATACTTGACCCACGTCTATAAAAACTGCCATCTCTCCTTAGGTCATCAGGACTGAACTCCATACCCATCTCTTAGTAGCTGGGTCAAATCTATCCACTGATTGTAAAATTCTCCTATCTCGATTATAAAGATCTTGTACACTATCATTACCGCCATTTTCTTTCTTGCTCTATCTATCCACGCAACTATGATTATACATTACTACTTCATTCTGTATTATATCTCGCATTTTGTATAGTTTGAGTTCACCCTGTGCTCCACCTCATCAGTGTATTTTGTTATCCATTTATTCAGCTCTGTTAAAATTAATTTATGTATTTTTATACCATTGTTAATATTGAGATAAGAGTTCTGACCGTCAAACATTCCGCGGATACTCAAGACATGATGGAATTTCACTTAAACTCTGTCTACCTTATAGGCCAAAGACTGGAACAATGAATGAAAAACTATAGAACAAAAGGGAATGCTGAATGGTATTGAATAATATAATCATCGTTTTGTAGAAATACCAAGCTTGTCACTCTCATAATAAAAAAAACCTTTAATTTTAATTAGAATATTCAATTGCCCCTCTACGTTGGAAAAAATTCAACCCACAGAATTCTAATTCGAATATTCAATTACCTCTTCTGCGACCGAAGATGGGATGTGAAATTAATGCGCATTTTTTATTCCCGATTTATACAATTCAAAGTAATTGTGCGTGACGATATATACCGAATCATTGAATTATAATCCGAACGAAATGAAGCTGAATATGCGATATTGCAATACGGGCACAGTGAACATTCACACAGTAACAGAACAAACTGAATAAAATTACGAAAAATATAAATGAAATTATTGTACCAAATGCAATTAGGCAGTTGTATATTTATGTTTGACATTATGCTACAGCTGTAAAATAGCAACATTATGGGGAAGTAGAATCATTCAGTACGAATGCCGAATGAGAAGTTGCATTAACTCCGAGACAATTTGAGAAAACACAATAAATTTCGTTACGTAATGTCCACTCTGACCCCCTCCCCCTCCACCTCCTGCCCGGAAGTGCGTTACGTAGTTTGTGGACGGCCCTTCGCTAAGTGCCCGCTCCCCTTCTCTTCTTCTGTCTATCTGTGCCCTACGGCCTCTCGTCCCGCCCCTCCAAGACACTGAACAAGAGTTCACTGTGCCCAAAAACCGCTGGTTGATTTTTCTTAATCAGTCGAATTGTAGAATCGATATGAACTAGGTAATGGATATAAAACGTAAGGTATAAGGTGGAAGACTCGGATATGAAGCGACGTCAGATTTTCTCCAGAGCCTGAATACTATAGTCACTGCATTTTCCTTCGTGGGCTGACATTCTCCCTTTGCGATGCTTAACCTTATCGACCTTGCGAGACAGGGGCTTAGTTCTGTAACCGGCATATCTTTCAGAAGTGTGGGCTGCATCCCCGACCATCATGGTACACCGCTCGCGCCGACATGGGCTTTGATTTATACTTTGCTAGAGACAAGAGGGATAACGCGTCCGATAGGGGCCGGCTTCGTCGACTCCGAAATCTAATGAACAACTGAATTTTAATTAGAGATTGGCCGTGGAAAATTGTTTTCTTTTTACATGTGAACCACAAGCTCGTAGCACAACTGTGCCGTATATCAAGATAACGAATCTCATTACGGCCTCCGCTTCGGATGGTTGAGTTTGAGATGTAGAATTTTTCAGCTCCGCAATCTGGCGGCAGAATCTGAACTAGTGCAATTGGGACAGCAGCTGTCAGCTTTACCATGTTTTCACACGTATGGGAGGTTCAACGATTTTATTCTTCGACGTGTGTTTTAACAATAAGTGTACATGATTTTTATCAATTCGGCGTTACATGAATTATGATTTATGCCCGTGAAAATTAAAAGTTTTCATGCTCACTTCTTGTGCCAGTATTTGACGAAACTCATATCCCTGCTCACGCGACAGTAGCTGTAAGTGAAGTAAAAATGTAATTGAATTTGGTCTTAAAATTGCCTATCAGACTTTAATTAAAGACGTAGAAAAATATTCAACCAGCAAATGGAATCACTTGTACCAATTAGCTTGCCAACAACGGAAGCACAAAATCGTTCCGGCGTGTTACGTCGCGGAACACAAAACACCCGTTACTTTTTACGTTTCCGTACCAACCCAATGCAGTGCTATTCGATCCTTTGTGGTGAGAATCAAGTTTTTTACGGAATAAGGGTCTAAATCACCGAACAAGAAAGTTCCATTCTATCCAAGATTTTTTTTCCACTCCGCAGATTCTTCTCCTCAAAAGAAGTGAGCACATCAATCAATAAATCGGAATTAAAGTAGTATGCTCGGACGATCCTTGTGAATAAATTATCAGTAACTGACTACAGCTTGAATTTCGCAGAGATAACTTCAGCCCAACTCGAATTAATGCTGTCAAATGATGGACTTCTACTGCTGAAAAGGTTTTCGCGGTTCAAGTAATAATAATGCTCATCTTTTTTTACTGCTTCTGGCTGATGGAATCAGAAAAGCTATTCAGGTTGAGCTTTCAGCTAATCACTTATATTCCAACCATACCTAAAAGCGATTATCACGCAGGAGAATTAATTACAGCGTAGAAATGTGGTAACGGTCGACGTATGCGGATTCCTCTTTGATCATCGCGATGCCATAGAGGTACTACATGATATGGAAAAGTGCCAAAGCCTTCTCTCATTCGCAATGCCTTTATCTCTGACGAAGATGTGCTCCATTTGCCAGTTAATTTCATATTCAGTCATCCTCGATCGTTTCGTTGTTGCCTAGTTTATGTCTCAGTTTATCGTTATGGATGGCTTAGTGCTCGGCATTCGGTCCTACTTAACATCCGAATTATCCGTCCTCAGTAATATAAAGTGAAAGGCTCTTACGCTGGGATCTTATCGGACGTTCAGCTACCGTGCCTTCAGGCACCAGGCACCGAGAAGGCCGTCTCGGTCTCTTCACATCGACGACACTCAGCCCTCGAAGCAAAATTCGCATGGTGGCCCGTTTTCCGCGTTTTTGCAACGGCGAACAATTGCTAGTTTAGACAGAAAATCGTTTTTAACTCATTCTTATTTGGACTAACGCGATTCTCTTCCACGAACCCCAATCCTCCTCCACACGTAAATTGGGTTTGATCTCCTGCTTTTTTCCTACACGTATAGCTATCCCCCGCTGTTTTGCCCTCTTTCCTCAACATCCTCCGCAGCTTTCCAACCTGTATCTTATCTCGTCTATTTCGTGTTTCTTGCCGCTCTTTTGTTTTTGGCAGTCGTCCACGTCGACGATATTCTCTTTGGTAACTAACGTCGCTATGCTTTTGTCTTGATAATAAATTATGCAGAGAAGGCATGGTCCTGTGTTCTATCATTTTCTCTCCTCTTTTCTCCTCCACGTCGAGACAGGAAATTTCTCAAGTTTTCCCAGAACCTTGAGATGATACAAACTCCTTACTATTTTGAAGCTTCTGCGAGGATGCATGACGCCACGCCACGAAATCAGAAGGAATTCTGTACTTGAGAATATTCTGTTAACAGATTTACACAACACTCATGGAAAGTTTTGTAGCTGCTACACGGGCACAGGTATACCGACCCTCAAACAGGTCGAAGACTTTGAGGAAATGGAAATGCTGAGATATTATTTGGTATTCTCGTTTTCTCACGACCCTCTGGGGCCCATTAAAACTTTGTCCAATTTACAATGGCTTCTTCATTTCAAAAGAAAAAAAAGTTCAATAAACCGCGTATAATGAAGCAGCTAATATCAGAGCAATTTATACTTTTACGCTCAGACGCTATGCTATATCCGAGCACAAAATACTGTATGCAAATAAAAGCAGAACACACATCCTTAAGGTATACACACGAAATTGCTGGTGCCAAGCGGTTGTGTCCTAAAACAATAAAGACAACGGGCACGCAGATTTGGCGTCCTTATGAACAACTCCGGAAACGAGAAAGCGCACGTTTTTTGTTTCCGTATGAATTTCCGTGATCCGCGTGGGATGGAGTAGAATCATGTTCTGATATGCACTTCGTTGGAAGGTAAGACAGTGCTTCGGTAGAATTTGAGCATTTCATACAACGAATCATTTTCATTCCATTCAGTCGTCATGATCATTGAATATCATCTGAACTCGTAACCGTACGCTGTATGATGGGTCAATGACTTTGCCTTGATTGAAACCGTGCGCAATTTCAGTCTACTAGAGACAGTAAGTAACTACATTGAAAAAATATGGGAAAAGTTGATTATTCGGAAGAAGTAGCCTCGAAGAACGAATAAAATTCAGTCTGTTTCTCACATATCTCTCTTGAAAATGAACCAAGTTGGTTACCGTTGATAAATTTCGCTTGTGGAAAAAATAGTATTGTAAGGTGCCAGACCTGATACAGAAATACAGGACTGTATCTCTATAACACGTCTATCCCGTACGACAGTCCGGAGCCAACTGTCCTAATCTCTGCTGTCTGCAATTAGGTAAACAAAGGGCTCCGTAGAGTCGACACCGTTTCTACAGAATCGTTTCTAGAGAGCATCGTTTCTACAGAGTTCGTTTCTACAGAGATCGTTTCTACAGAAAATATTGTCGACAAAGATCGTTTCTACAGAATTAGTATAGGCCCGTTTCTACAGAAATCCAGCTGAAAAGTCGTTTCTACAGACCAATTATTTAAGGATGCTCGTTTCTACAGAATTAAATAGGAAAGCTCGTTTCTACAGAATTCGTTTCTACAGAATTCGGACCTGCAGCTCGTTTCTACAGAATTCGGTTCTAACAGTTCGTTTCTACAGAATTCGGTCTTAGAAGTTCATTTCTACAGAATTCGGTTCTGAAAGATCGTTTCTACAGAATTCGGGTCTGGTAGATCGTTTCTACAGAATTCGGTCCTAAAAGTTCGTTTCTACAGAATTCGATTATGGAAGTTCGTTTCTACAGAATTCGTTTCTGTATGTAGGCCTTGATTTCTGACACCCTATCGCGCCATAGTTTCTGGTGTTAGTTCCTGCACCTCGGTCTCCAGGTCTGGCGTCCAGGTCTACCGCGCCATAGTTCCTGGCATCCAGGTCTGCCGCACCATAGTTCCTGGCGTCCAGGTCTACCGCGCCATAGTTCTGGGTGTCCAGGTCTATGGCGCCATAGTTCCTGGTGTCCAGATCCATCGCGCCATAGTTCTGGGTGTCCAGGTCTATCGCGCCATAGTCCTGGGTGTCCAGGTCTATCGCGCCATAGTCCTGGGTGTCCAGGTCTATCGCGCCATAGTCCTGGGTGTCCAGGTTTATCGCGCCATAGTTCTGGGTGTCCAGGTCTATCGCGCCATAGTCCTGGGTGTCCAGGTCTATCGCGCCATAGTTCCTAGAGTCCAGAACTATGGCGCGATAGACCTGGACACCCAGAACTATGGCGCGGTACACCTGGACGCCAGGAAATATGACGCGGTAGACCTGCACGCCAGGATCAACTAGGACGCGATGGATCTGGAGGGTACAGTACGTTTCGGCCCGACCGATTTGGCGCGGACGATTCGGCGCGAGTCCTTTTGGCGCCAGGACGTTTCGGCGCGAGCCGTTTCGTTATCATGGCGGCTATGAATTAATTCAGGTCACCTCATTTTAGCATTGAAAATGCTTCTATTTTCGGGGTAACACAGTCTGTGTTGTATGCTTGGCTGGTCTAACTTTTTCTAACCTTCAGTGGCTGGCCTAACTTATTCTAACCCTTCATAGAACACCGTCTGCGTTGTATCATGTGTGTGTGTGTGTTGTATGACTGGCTGGCCTAACTTTTTCGAGCCTTCAGTGGCTGGCCTAACTTATTCTAACCCTTCATAGAACACCGTCTGTGTTGTATCATGTGTGTGTGTGTTGTATGATTGGCTGGCCTAACTTTTTCTAACCCTTCATAGAACACCGTCTGCGTTATATCATGTGTATGTGTCATGCGAATCGTCTCTTCGCCGAAACGAACTTCCATAATCGAATTCTGTAGAAACGAACTTTTAGGACCGAATTCTGTAGAAACGATCTCCCAGACCCGAATTCTGTAGAAACGAACTTTCAGAACCGAATTCTGTAGAAACGATCTTTTAGGACCGAATTCTGTAGAAACGAACATCCATAATCGAATTCTGTAGAAACGATCTTTTAGGACCGAATTCTGTAGAAACGAACTTCTATAATCGAATTCTGTAGAAACGAGCTGCAGCTGCAATTCTGTAGAAACGAACTCTGTAGAAACGAACAATTGTGAAAATTATTTCTGTAGAAACGAGCCTGTAGTGCGATACGTGTAAATTGGGGGCCAGAATGCTTATGTAGAAACGAACTTTATTGACAATATCTTCTGTAGAAACGAACTCTGTAGAAACGAGCTCTGTAGAAACGATATCTGTAGAAACGGATTCTGTAGAAACGATCCTGCCCCCGCTCCGTACAGCGGTAACAACACTGCCAGCACCGGGACTATGTTTCTCTCCTTACAGTATATTATGCTACAAGGGAGGAAAGAGCGCGATTTTCGCCGAGTGCGAGGTTTGCTGCCCGAGGCACGAGCGAAGCGAGTGCAGCGAGGGCAGCACGAACATGAGGTGAAAATTGCGTTCCTCCCGTGTGGCATATGCTATTTTTCACCCGACTTCGATAAAATGACCTTATTCCGTCGCTGTAACGCGAGTGGAAAGTAGGTAGTCAATTTTTTACCAGAAGGAAGAGAAGTGATTAACCGGGCAGAAATAGTATATTGTGTATCAAGGGCGCAAAACACTATTTTTCGAGTGTGAAATTTGCAGTACGAGCCGAAGGCGAGTGTACTGCAATCACACTCGCCAAAATAGCCTTGCGCCCGTGTTGCACACGATTTTTTTCTCAACACCTGGTCTGCAAAAATGCCTCTTTTCAGACCGAGTGAGTGGGCGCAAAACGGAACTTTGCGCCCGAGGGCCGAAAAGATCTGTTTTGCGCCGGCTCAAGAGGTATGAAAAGTGGCATTTTGCGACCGGGTATGAGAAAAGTAAATTTCCGGGCAAAAAAGTCCACTTTTTTGCCCGGCAATCTACTTTCTTGCCCGGCAATCGACTTTTCTTCCCTCTGGTCCAAAATTGACGACTTTCGACCCGCGTTTCAGGGGCGAAATACGGTCATTTTATCGTAGTCGGGTGAAATAGTATATTACACACCTAGGGCGGGAAAGTAGGCTATTCCAAACTGCATGTGAGATTGACACCCGAGCCGAAGGCGAGGGTAGCAAGAACGCAGTTTGGGATGGCCTGTTTCACGCCCGTGGGTTGTATACTATTTTTCACCACCCCCTGCATCGGAAAGCACGACTTCCCGTTCATGCAGCGGGCCGAAAGTCGTACTTTCCGTGCAGGTGTGGTGAAAACATTTTTTTACCACAACTGCATTAGAAACTCGTGTTTTTTACCCTGTTTAACGGGATGGAAGTCACCGTTTTTGACCGAGGAAATAAACCGGGAAAAAACTTGCCAGCGCGAAAAAAGCTTTTGCAGGAGGGAAAAAAAAATTCTCGTCACCATAGTAACGGTGAAATAAATTTTAAAAAAAGTGGAAAACGCCGTTCTCGTGGTTCTAACCTTTCCACTCGTTTTGATTGCATATCTGATAAAAAATAGCACATGACGTGGCAATCGAGGTTACCTGTTTGAAGATGCCTTTGAAGCGTAAAATGAATCTCGATATATTCGCTGTTTGATCTTATCAGGGTCTCATCTCTGATTGTCTGGTCCAGCGACCGCAATGGCTTATGGGTTCGGCCAACGGCTCAGGACCGCGAGAGTGGTGTGGGTGCAAACCGTGAATTACTAACAAAGGAGATTGGTTTCTCGATTGCGTCATTGATTCTGATTGTGAAACCCTCAAAGCCACTTATATTGCAGCTTAGGGTGAATTTTCGAGTTCTGACGCTGTGGAGTGTTTCGAAGGTGGATGGCACTGGCATCGGCATCATATTGTTGGGTGAGGGAGTGCCGGATCTCGTTCCTTTCTTATCGCGGATCTTATCGTTCGGGTAAATTCATCAGGTATATCCTCCCCTGGGATAGCGTACCGAGTTTAAATTTATATCCGCTCATGGCATAAATAGATTCCAGCCAATGTCTGGTACAAGCTTATGTGCGTACCGATACACGTAACAGACGCATTCCCAATATCTATTATATTCCAATATCTTCATACACTGGAACTCGCGGTGGATGTAGAACATTCTTTTACGAATGTAAACTTCGTTGTTCAGCATAAAATCAATTGTGGTGGGATTCGGTGGGTAGATATAGCACGAATCCAATCTCGTATAGTGTTCCTTCATCCTGGCTGGCTATCTCTATTATGTACACGAACATGCGCAAACACATAGAAAATTGCGGGATCCACGAACAGACACACGAGACAACCGAAGTGCATCCTATCTATCTATCTATCTCGCGTAAAGTTGCAACGGGGCGAA